>SNQJ01S0046677.1:18649-33367 GCA_010110895.2 Picea sitchensis | reverse complement strand
ATGCTTCACTCTTAGTGACTTTAGAAATTTTAAAATGGAGATGCAGAATAAATTCTTTACCTCAAACGATGTTGAAGCTATCATCTCAAGGGAAATAATTATGCATGAGGATGTAGAACCATGATGTCCATGGCTCTATGCAAACTATGTTGCACTAAAACATTATTGATGTACATATTTGATATATGAAATTATTTGAAAATAATCTTTAAATGATATCCATGGTTCATGTATGACTATGTATCACCACTGACTTTTGTATGGTTCAAATTGAATAGAACCTTGGTACATTTTTTTTTTGGAGAATATCTAAAATACCATACATTTGACTCATGAAAATGATTATTAAATCATTTATGTAGAATGTATTCATACACGAGAATTATTCTAATACACTTAACTAGACACTCAAGACAAAACTCTAATACACTTAAGTAGACACTCAAGACGAAACTCAATTTACAAGATTTACAAACTAAAACCTAGTAGAACCATTCTGGAGCTAAATAGGGAGGTTGAGATACTTTGTTGGAAGATCCAATTTATCTAGTTATCATTTTGATTTCTTTGTAACTTCCTTAAGATATGTCTAATTTGGCTTCTTTGGTCAAGAGATATGCAATGAAATTTCCTTTTCATAGATTGAAAACCATCAAGCCATGGACTCCATCTCAATACCTTATTGTTACCTTGATCAAACAGTATGTGATTAAACAATATTTCTTTCATGTGTTTGAGGTAAATCCTTATAACGAAATAAATAGATTTTGGAAATAATCTAAATCTCTTAATGCCATTTTTTACTACATGGATTTCTTTATGTGAAGAAGGATAGTTGATCTCCGGTCCTTTGAAACAACCAAAGCTATACATACATATATGCTTTGTATTAGTGTTCTTATGCAACAACACGTTGGCCCATACTTCCTTTGATGCATTTGTTTCTAGGATGAAAGGTAAATTCAGATGGGAGATGGAGACTTGGAAAATGTTGAATTTTTCGTTTGATGACTTGAACTAATTTCATCATGTTATCATTTCAGGGTAGACTTTTGTTGAKCCTCTTYTATAAACACTTGGCATCCTTGTYTTAGCTTTCATAGAAATTCCTAATGTAGTTCGTACTACCCAGGAATCTTTTGCAATTTCCTTTTATCTAGAGTTTGATCAGGGAATTCAGTTAGTGCTTTTAAAACATGCTCATGTAATTATACCTTTCCTTTAGCAAGGATTAATCCTAGATATTCTATCCTTGTCTTAGCAAATTTTAACTTGTTTTTTCTTAAGTCAATTTCATTTTTATACACTTTATCATACAATTTCTCTAAATGTTGCTTATGTTGGTTCATATCCAGAGAAAATACCAGCAAGTCATCTATATATACAATTATGAAATCCAAATCTCTGAAAACATATTCCATGCATGGATCTCCACTAGTATTGTCCATGAGGCACAACAAATGCAATTTTTTACCTGTGCTTTGGACAGATTCCAATTTTCTAAAACCCACTTTTGAGATCAAAATTACTAAAAACATTGTTTGATCCAATTTTGGAAAAGAAAGCATCCTTTGATGGTAGAGGATATATAATGGGAATTAGGGATTAATTCGGTGCTTTGTAGTTGATCACAATTCTTGGATTGCCTCATTTCTTTTATGAATGATTGTCGA
This sequence comes from Picea sitchensis, assembly GCA_010110895.2. NCBI lineage: Eukaryota > Viridiplantae > Streptophyta > Pinopsida > Pinales > Pinaceae > Picea > Picea sitchensis. The sequence continues at coordinate 31,694 of SNQJ01S0046677.1, read as the reverse complement.
CAGAAAATGGAGGGCAAGACCATGGACTGCTGCATAGTTCTATCGGTTTTCTAGCCAGGAGTTCAACATTCCCTTGTTTGTAGAAATCATGCTCTGTTGGTGACATGTGATTGGATGAAGCCTTATGTGGACTATCTTATTAATTTTCTTTGTGGAGAAGATCCACAAAGTATTGTTCTCTCATCCAAAAATCATTTGGATGGTTAGAATTGTAGTTCTTTTCAGGTTTATCCTTGACATTTTGGATTATTTATAATCCATGAAGTTTAACATATCTGGTAATTTTATTTATGTATTCCAATTTTTCTACAGACAAGTCTACCTCATCAGAAATATTGCCTTGCAATCTACTCACATATGTAGTTTTACTTGGCAGAGTTACTTCATAATCTTGTATGTGAAAACTGACTATTTCATAATTTACCTTCATAGGAAGGTGTCTATTTACGAAATCATGACCCAATAGTATATCTGAATTGGTATCAAAACAATAGAGTTTCACTGTGGTTTTATGGCCATTTAGAATGACAGGAAAATCAAGAGAAAATCCCTTTATAGGGACACTGATCTTATTTACAGCTCTGAAGAATAATTGTATTTGTTTTCAGTCATAAGCAGGGATGTCACCATATTTAGCATAGGAATTCATGGCTCCTATGTCTACTTGTGCATCTAAAGAATATTGGTTATATCCCGAAACCGTAATGTCAACATAAATAACCAATCTATCATCTAGTCCTTTGCATTGAGGTACAAAAATCATGACAGTTTGATCTTCAGGTATTCTTGTCATTACTTCTTCTTTTTTCATGCTAGTCTATGAGGGACCAAATAATTCATTCATCCCTTGTTCTCTATTTTTGTTTGTAGATTCATCCATCCTTTTGCTCAGTTCACCCAATTATTTTCCATCTTCTTTTATTGAATTCAGGATTTCTTAAACCAATTCTTTATTTTGTTTAATGCATATTTCTTTGTCTTGAATTTATTTTTTTAATATGGCTCCTGAACTATTAAAAATTCTGGGCAATGGATATCTCGGCTCTTGTCTTGTCATATTGGGAAAAATCCTCTTCTTCAAATATACAATCTATGATAGGGATTGGATTCTTATTGGAATAATATTTCTATTGGTGTAAGAACTAAGGTTCTTCTTTTATAATCCTTCTATGGGGTTTCTATTTCTCATAGGATGTATGAGGATGAGCTTGGAAATATAAATCTAAAGGATGGTAATGCTTAAGGCTCACCACGCTAGGCTGCGTGAGTACTGGTATTGAGTTTGAAGGGAAGAAAGTTGAGCATGGATTCGTTTAGCAACATGGAAATTTCATGGAGTTAGACATATGAGGTGGGATTGGATGGTAGAAATATGTGATTGGATGTGGAAAGGAGAAGAATCTATACTCATCATTTTTGTTTTTGGAATGGAAAGAAAATAAATATCATTATTAAAAGAGATGGAGTCAGAAATATATAATTTAGATATAATTGGAGTAAAAGAATTGTCAGAGTTGGAATCAAAAGAGTCAGTGATTGAAAAACATTCACCTTCTAAATGAGAAGAGACATGATCCCAGTCTGCAGGATCATAAGAATGAGTGAAAATGTCCATGAGTTTGGATTGACGTTTTGTCTTTCCTCATAGAGGACATTGATTTTCCCAATGGTCAGGATTATGGAAAATGTAGCAGTTAGTTTTCTTATTAGGAAAGTTACACATTTTAAAGTAACTCTTTCAGCGTGGATGATCATGTTTATAAAATTTTCTAGATCGCTTGAATCTATATCTTTATAAAATTTTCTAGATCGTTTGAATTTATATATATCTTGGGTGAAATGATTTAGACTTGCAACATTTACAGATGCAATATTTTCCACAATCATGTTTGTTTTTATTTTTCTTATGATATCTGAAATGGTATGTTTTATCATAGATGTCGTCAGGGATCAAAATTGAGGTCTTCATTTCCCTTCAAAAACAGTGTATCCCATCATAGAAGGGCTTAAAATTATTTTCCATGCAAATGAAAGTTAAAATAAAAAATCACTTGTTAAACTTGAAATGAAAATTATTTCAATTTTTTCCAAATGAAGGGTAAGGAATTTTTTTTAATATGCTATATTTTTCATTGTTTTTATGGGTTGGAAAATTTACTCAATACATTTTACTTTTTATTCTTTTATTGTTTTTGTAAGTTTTTTTCTTTTATTAGTTACTTTCCCCTTTATTTTAGCAATAAAAAAAAGAATGTTAACATTTTTTCCTCTGTCAAGTTAGTTATGTTTTTTATACAATACAATCCTATTTTTATGGAACTTATGCATCCATGTATATTCTATTTATTGAAGCCAAGATTGAGGATCAAATCTTGAATTCTCTTGCTATCTGGATTTATGAACAAAACTTTTTGCTATTTGCTAGACTTGCTCATAACTATTTGTATCTTCTTTCCATTTTGAGTACTTTTCTTCTTCTGTACAACAAGAGCCTTGTGTTTCTTCTACTTTTGGTTTCTTCTCTAGTATTAATCAGCCAAGGTGGTTTTTGTACATTAATTGTATTTTTAATTTAATTTAATTTATTTCTAATATTTGTAGCACATGTACATATTCATTATTGATACCTAATGCTCTTGGATGATTTTCTTTGAATGAACCAATTAAAATTCAATTTCAAATTGCAATCTTTGATTTTTTGAATTTCAATATCCTTCAATTCATCAACATTTTAAATTAAATAATAAAGTCATGAATATTTGGAATGTGCTATACAAACAATAAAACCGGTTTATAATAAATATCTCAATATTTGAAAATTTTCCATTTACATATTTCAATGATAAAGGGATTTATAATAAATGAGTTATAAAATAATCATTTTATATGTGATTTTTTTTTTGTTTCATTTTCATATGAAAATAACAATTTATTTTAACATATCAATTTAGAAGGGTTATAATAAAGTTATCTCTTCAGTTTGAAATATAATTCTTTCCTTCAAATTTGATCCGTGGATAACAAAATGAAAAAACCTATTTGTTTTTTTGTTTTTTTGTTTTTTAGTTAATTTTGTATTTTTTCTATGCATTTTTTAATGTAAAGTTTTCATTATTTGAATACTTTTAGCTTCAAATATTTCTTTCAAAAAGTAAGTATGTGGCTAGAAATTGTAGAAAGGCATTTTATTAGATAGGAAATATTATTAGAATCATGGGTTTTGTACAAGAGATCTTGCATTGTGCAATAAAATTCAGTAAGCTCTTTTAGACTACATAATTTATGGTTCATAAATAGATCAACATAAAATTGCATGTCTATATTAGTTTGACCATAAAATTCATGTACGATGGCCTTGGTGATTTCTTCATAGGCTTATCACTTTCCATGATATGGAGTTTATCAGCTTCAATTAGCCTAGCTTGCCATAAATCAAGATCTTCCTTAAAACCCCAAGTTATTTTGAGACCAAGTTCTCCCCAACTTACTATGTCCAATATATATATTTTTTTGTTTTAGTCCATGCTAACCATTTTTGGATAAGCATCATTATTTCGATTTTTGACCTATAATTGAAATTGGTCAATGGTGTAGGGTCAATGTTTTCTCGACTAAAAGTTGGGAAATTTTCAGAGTCTGCTAGATCATATGGGACACTTTTACTAGATCTATATTTTGCATGACACCACTTTTCCAAGAGGATTGGAAACGTTTTCCTCCACTTTCATCATCAACATTGTAGGGAATTTCTGAAACCTTTGTACACGAACCTTAAGGTTGTTATGTCTTAACCATTTTGATTTCAGAAATTCGGGTTTTTAGCATCAAGAGTTTCTTCCGTGCTAATTTTGTAGCATTTTCCATCTTTTGGATTTTGTGATTGGATATATCCAATCCTTTAAGTGGGAAGTGTTTAGAACTTGATTATTTTCCTCTGACTGAGGTCCAAAGAAATGGAAAGTTTGTGTTTCAACTTCCTGGATAGGTAGGGGAGGAGAATATGTTTCTTCTTTATGCAAAATAATTTTCAAATTAGTGACTACTTCCATTATCACATCAAGTTTCTTATTGATTTCCCATATTTCGTCACTGTGTAGAGAAGTTTTGTGATTGAATTCATCTAATTCAATATGCATATTTGAGACATGCACTTTTGTCTCCAAAATATCTTGTACTATATCTTCTAAATTCTGAGCAATGCATATAGTCTGATAGTTAGAATAGTTCTGAAGCCTAACTATGACCTGAGGCTCTTCTATAATGTATTAAATATAGATCATCCACTAGACTTCCTTCTTTGAATTTGGTTGCATAATAGCTTGGGCCAAGTGATCTTTTGGAAATGGATTCTTGTGTTGTTCATATGTAGACTAATTTTTTAAGGTAAGGGATACCTCATGAATTTAAATTCTCTATGAGTTATTATCTGAAAGCAGGTAGGACAATCAGAATGTTTTCATATATGTTCAATATTTGGGGATTTAGTGATCATTCTTTTTCCTTTGAATCTTTCAAAAGATCCAAGATCAGGGATTGTTTTTTATGATGTTGTGTCTTCACGGAGTTTACAAGACGAGTGCTTATATTTATGATTTAATAGATGTTCAATTAACTCTGTGAATACGAAAGAGATAAAATTAGGTTTTATTGGCATGAGTAGATCATTGGTTGTCTTACCAACGTTTATTCTTGCACTTTGTGTTCTACCTATTCTCATAACTGGGCCATTGCTAGTATTGCATGTGTTGCATGTGGTAAGTTGTTCTGGTTATGAGGGTAGCAAATATTTTTGTCTGAGACAATTATATTTTGCATTTAAATATTATTTGACTAATTATGTGTTCAACAATTTTCTACATTTGAAGTTTGAGTAAAATTATGAGATAAGTAAAAAAATATGATTAAAAAAAATATTTTTATCTCTTTCCCTCAAAAAATATTCATCCCCTCATCATCTTAAATCTTATCGGTTCTTTTAAAATTGATTTTGATAGTATGTTTTTTGTTTTGGGGCTCATTTTTAACCTCAATATTCTCTTAATTGAAAATTCAAAAAAACATTGGGTACCTATTTTTAGACTACTCTAAATGTTCTACTTTTTGGCTCTTTTCCGGTGAATTTTTCCAATCAATTTTACCCGAAATCCAGTGAGAAATTGTAGATTCGAGTATCTGAGTTTGTATAATCTGAATGCCCCATGGTTTTTCAAGATGAAAAATGCCAAAAAAAAAACATTTAGATAACACCCTTTTTCTTTCTCCTTTTTTATTTTGGGTTTTCTTCCCTTGTAAAATTCATATCTTTTCAATTTGAATGAAATTTTATTTAAAAACAAGTTATTCTCTTATTTAAATATTTTCTCCATTAAAATTTAAAAAAATTCAAAGTCCAAAATTCAAAGAGAAGCCTTTTAAATCTTATGAGAGAAAATGTTTCTCTCTCATCGAATTGAAATTTTCACTTTTAACTATGATGCTCTAATGGTTTTTAAGTATCAGAGGTGGGTTCAAACTTTGAGTTTTGTAAAAGTGAAATAAATCTCTGATCGTGTCATGGAAACAAAAGTTTGAGTTTTGTAAAAGTGAAATAAAAATCTGATCGTGTCATGGAAACAAAAGTTTGAGTTTTGTAAAAGTGAAATAAAAATCTGATCGTGTCATGGAAACAAAAGTTGAAAGGAAACTCAGATGGTGCAATGTTTGTAAAGTGAAAAGTATTCTCCCATGATCTGAGAAAAAATTTACTTTTCACTCTCATGAGAGTTAGAACTTACCACAATAAAAGTTTGAATTTTCTCTAATTGTGCTCAGAATGAAAATAAACTTTACACTCCGATGAAAGTCAAGACAGAGGTTTCATGAAAAGTGATAAATTATTTATGATAACATTGTCGTAGAGTTAAGTTTTCTTAATTGGAATAGAAAGAAACTTTCGAATCCAATCAAACTCTAAACATGATTCTAATGGAAAGTTTATACTCTGTCCAATGAAGTAAAATTTAAATCTTCTTTTATGATTGGAGTAAAACATTTGACTTCTAATTAAGATAAGTTAAAACACGAATTTTAAAGAATGTGTTAAAACTCATCAAAGTCGTGTTTGAATTTTTCAAAATGAATTTTCAATATCTTCTTCTATTAAAGTTTCTATCATCAGTTATCACTATACTTATTTCTCCTCACTATTAAACTTTTCCCATAATAGAAAGTTTGACCTAAGCCTTGATAAAAGTGAAAGTTTCCACAGTTGGTGAACTCCATTGTCTTGTATTGAATGTTTAAGAAATGAGTAACTGAGATGTCATATATGATAGGAGTAGCCATCAAGATCTCAAATCTCACTAAATCTTCAACTTTGTAAGTTCATCGTGATAAGATTTTTGACATCTTTCTCTATATAAACAAGACTTATACACATTTTTTTATTATCAAAACCCTTGTTTTCTTTTAAATAATTGGATCCAATAGATTTTTTTTGAACAATCGAAGTGAATATCACACTTTGTTCTCATAACATTGTTAGCACTCAGTAACTTCTTTGGGCTGCATCAAAGAAATTTCAAGGTAACATACAAACCCAACTTTAGGTTGGATTTTGACCATTCCAACCAGAGAGAGCTCTCTCAAACATGTAAAGACTAAAAATACTCAAAAAGATTTGGCAATGAACACACAGAGGTTAGATTCTGCAATAGGATAGGTTTGTTTAGGTTTTTAAAAGGACTGGTAGGACAAACAAGACGAAAAAAACATTGGGCAATGGGGTCAAATCCTGAGATATACTATGAATATTAATACAACTAATGTACTCCTGAGGCAACGGAGGCAAAGTAAGCATATCCTTCAACAATAAATAGTATTTAGATGATGGCAAGGCAGAAAAGAGAAAATCCCATTACAAATGAAAGCATCAAACAAAAATGAATTCTCAATCGTAACTTTAGAAGAAATAACATAAGGCCGACTACAAAGAACAGAGCACTTAACAAAGAGTGAATTCTGGACTTGTAATCATTAAACACGACAACTGCATTAACCATATGAAAGGAGCATCTATCAAGGATGAATTCCAATCATGTACTCTTAGCTATGCTTAGAAGAAATAACAGAAGTGAAATGAATGTGAACTGGAGGAAAACACACTAAAGAATACACTGTGATGAATCCCGGTTATCAAAATCATTGTACTACTGTATTAGTTCATAAGGACATTCTCAGAAATTTACACACAATCCCTTCACCTTCCTGGCTAAAAGTTCCCTCGTTTTTTCTACTCTTTTACAATGAAATATATAGCACTAAATTCCTCTTCCATATCAAAACTTCGAACTCCAACCCCTTTACCAAAATAGAAATAGTTACAAATAGAACATGACACGTTTTAACTGATCTCCTACTTTTCAGGAGAAAAAATAGTCTTCAAAATGCCACCTGTAATTCTCAAACCGTAACAACTGTGTAAAATCTAAGAACGGTTTTTGTAGATAAGCACGTTCTGAAGAAAAACCTCTCTCGGTTTCTTGAAATTTGTCTCTAGTTGGCCAGAATACGTGTCACAAAAACATGTCTTGAACAAGAAATCATAACTGAAAAATGTGGCTCCAAGATTCCTTCGAATATCCCAATCCGTGACACCCATATGAAAAATGAACAAGGTTAATGTTCTAGGGTCTGTGCTTTACAATAACCTCCTTTGAATTTTTAAAATTCATTCTGGTTCATCCGAAAGTCATCTTGTAAGTTTGAACTGATTGTCACATCCTCTTTGAAATGTCACTTGTGCTTTTTTCAAATCTAATTTTATTTATCCATATTCTCTTTAAATATTTGAATAAAAATAATTCCCAAATATTTTTTTTTCTGTAAAATTAAATTTCTATATTTTAATTCATGCTTGTAGTTTTGAAAAACCATTTATTGGTTCCCGAATTTCATTTATTGGAAATTCCATGATTAGTATTGAAACACAGTTCCAGAAAATATATCGCACATAAACCATATAATAAATGGTTGCAATATTATTTTGGGCTTGGGAGGAGTGGTTTTAACCCACACAACATTTACCCCCGAAATGCATCATATAAGAACACGTGTTCCAACACCAACACAATTCTTTGGATTTTGAGACCACTTCAAATAATTAACCTCCATTTACTTTCAACCCCCGAAATGTATAAGTTCCCTCCATCCAACTTTTGACATTTCAATATTAAAAGTTGAGATTCATGCCCATGATTTGAAGTGAGGTCATGAATTAAATATTGGATTAAATATTAATATAAATATTTTAATATAAAAATATTTATATTAATAATAATAGACCTTTTTCCATTTTCTAAGGACTTTGGGCATATGAGGCTCATCACATGACTTTGTGGATAGGATAAGGGTGCTTAAGCTTAATAAAATGAATATGTTTAATTTTCAACGGGAATATGATAATAAGGGTAAAAATGAATGAAACGATGGGACCAAGGAATTTATATACCCTTTAAGGCTAGATATAGGTTTGGGATATTTGCCAAATTTGACTCTTGGAGGACTTGACTATTTTGGATGATTATTCGAGTGAAGGATTTAGGTGATGGGAACTTGACGGAGGTGGTGAAAGTTTTTTAAAATCTTAGTGGAAAGATAGCACAAGACAAGATGCCTTAGAAAAATTAATGCAAATTATCATGTGATAACAAGCATTGCGTGAGATATTTTATTATCACATTTTGATTATCAGTGCATTCACCGTCTATGGAACTCAAATATTTGATCATTTTAGCTATTGGGTTTGAACCAACTATGCGAGTCTATGAAAAACCTTCCTCTTTCCATTTCGTTGGCATTTATGATTGTTAGCATAAATTCAATGGATATTTTATTTTTTGTATGACTACATAGACTATGGTATTTGTAAATAAATCATAGATTATGCATCAACAAAGATCTATACAAAGTTAGTAATTTTAGTTTTATTGTTAATCAAGACAACATGCCTCCTAGGAGATCTTATTCCAAAACTCCTAAACAATCTCCAAAAGGGAAAAAACCAATCATAGAACCTATTGAATAGATTTATAATGATGTGGAGGCCACCCTTTAGGAATTCACACTAGATATTTTACTATCCAAACTGATCGCACTCCCTACCCTCGGTGGTACGGTCGCACCTACCAGGACCTCCTAGTTCTCGGCCCAAAGAGTATTTGACTCTCCAACTCCCTCAGGAGTCTTTACCCACAGTTACTTCCGGCGATCCTCCCTTCCTTAGATAACGAAGGATCGGTTCTCGCGACTTCGCGAATTCCACAACAGGGAACTGGACTCTCAGATTCCGAGACCCGATGCTTCTGGTCAACGTTGACTTTCTCTCGGTATGTCGGGACCTCGTGCTATCGCGACTCGCAACTAGCGTCTCTAAGTCTTCGAGTTCTCAAACTCCGAGACCCGAAGTGCCGAGATGCCAATGGATCGGGATCTCGCGACCTCGCACACTCGTCACTCCCGAGATCAGACATTGAGGCCTCCGACTCTCGAGATCCGATATCCCAAGGTCACCTGTCACATCGTCCGATTTCGACGTACACCATGCAAGACATTTCCGAGATGTCGTGTTTCGCGTCCTCGTGACCTCCCTCTACGAGGAACAAGAATCTTCCATCGCGAACTCACGATACATCTGACCCACAAGTCAGGTCACGATCTTCGTGATTCTCCATGACAATTCAAGTCGTCGATTCTCTTCCTCTGGAAGACTTCCTCCGTTCACCACCTTTATCCTGTATGAACTCCACTCAGTTCTGTTTCCACAATGAAACAAGGAGTTACTCCTCCTGAGATTTTACTAACTCAGACTTCTTCATAGATTCTCCGAACATACTCCCTGTGCTCGGTCTTCGACTACTTCCACCAGCGATGAAGTCTTCTGGGCCCCGTACATTCACCCTTGCAACAGCCTCGCCCTTTCCTTCTCAAACTTGCTACTGAGACTTCGTGTCCAACCTGCGCTCACCTGCAAGGTTCGAACAACCCAAACCGACTCAAGGCAAAAGAGAACAAAAGTTCAACTACTTAGCCTCCTCAACTCACTCTATGCAGAGGTATTCGACTGCACTCGATGCAGGAATCTCTTGGCTTAAGCAGAGAAACAATTGAAACTCATTCACTTATTCTCTCAGGTTTCGAACCTGATATGCTATCACGTATGCAGCATATAAAAGATAAGCATAAAAGGAAGCAAGTAAGCAAAAGCATAACATCAACAACACAAAGGTATCAAACACATCAATGGGAATTGAATCAAAGCTTTTCCATTAATTCAATAGCTGTACATGGAGGTTTCTTCACAAGCTTTCTGCTTTGTTCTTTCCCTTGCTCCTGTATGAATGAGAATGTTATTGTTACAATGATACAAGGGAGGGTGTCTATACTCTGTTTTCCCTCTCGAAAGGTGACTGTCTAATCTAAAATAAATTTCTATCTAACAACCTTAATAGTCTTAAATGCCTTCCTATATCTAACATAATACAAGTGCGCCCGACTTTGAATGCCTTTTGTTAAACGACGGCGCAACAATACCAAGGTAGAATTTCAAAATGTGAAGTTTGCTGGCTTGTCCAACTGTCTCTTCTTTCTCATATGCTGGCTCGGTTGATGAGTGTAGATACTCGCGTGGATGCTCCTGCATCATACTCCTCGGCTCAAAAGACTTCATTGGCTCCTGTCCATGAGCTCCGGCACGGTGTGTCCATGTTTTTGTATGACTGCCTCTGTCTCCCAGCTAGCATCCTCTAATGGGTGGTTCTTCCACTTCACCAGGTATTCAAAATACTACTTCCTCCTGGTCTTTCGGCCTACTCGTTTGTCTAATATACATTCGATCTGTGGCTTTTCTGCTGCTGGCATCTGTTTCTGCCACCGGATCACTGGTTCTTCAACACTCCCAGTTCCTGCGTCTCCAGGCCTGTATGGGTATAAATCCGAAATGTTGAATATCGGAGATATCCCGATGCCCTCTGGAAGTTCAAGCTCATATGCATTCACGCCAAATTTCCTCAAGATTCTGCACGGCCCAATTTTCTTCATCTTGAGCTTGTTGTACGTTCCCCTCGGGAACCTTTCCTTCCTCAGGTGCACCAGAACCATGTCCCCAACTTCAAACCGAAGTTTCCTTTTCCTCTGGTCGGCTCTGCGCTTATACTCTTGATTGGATTTCTGTAGTCGCTGCTTCACCTGCGCATGAAGTTATTTCATCGCCTCAACGAACTCCTCAGCTCTCGCGCTACTGGTTTCAGCCTGTTCTGACTCTCTAAGCTCAGACACTCCTCTCGGTTGCGTCCCATACAAAATATGAAATGGGCTCTTACCTGTACTCCGATTCACGGAATCGTTGTATGCAAAATCTGCCTGTGGTAGGATTTGATCCCAACTGCTGTGATGCTCCATCACCAGGCTTCTCAACAGATCCCCCAAGCTTCTGTTGACTATTTCGGTCTGCCCATCTGTCTGCGGATGGTAAGCAGAACTGAAAGCTAGGTCAGTCCCCAACTTCTTCCATAGCGTCCTCCAGAAGTGACCTATGAACTTCGTGTCCCGATCCGAGACTATGCTCCTCGGCAATGCACGATCTCTTTGAAAAACAAATTGGCGATGTGGGTTCCATCGCTCGTCTTATGGCATAGAATGAAATGCGCCATCTTCGAGAATCTGTCCACCACTACAAAAATGGAATCAACTCCTCGCTGAGTTCTCGGCAATCCCAAAACAAAGTCCATACTAATGGCTTCCCATGGCCTCTCTGGTATAGGCAACGGCTGATAGAACCCTGTGTTCTATTTTTGGCCTTTTGCGTGTTGACATATCTGACACCTGTCAACAAACCGCTTCACATCTGCACGCATGCCTGGCCAATAATAAGATTTGCTCAGCTTGGCGAACGTTTTGTCATGTCCAAAATGACCTGCTAGGCCCCCGCTGTGCTTCTCCTTCACCAAATTCTCTCTCATAGAGCAATTTGGAATACACAATTGATTGCCCTTAAATAGAAATCCATCCTGTATCAAGAAATCTATCCACGGGCTCCTATCTCTGAGCACCGGATTCTCGGCTGCTTCATAAGCTTCCCCGAAATCAACATCACCTGCATACATATCTTTCAGGTTTTCAAAACCCAGCGTTTTCACCCTAAATTCCTACAACAATAAACATTTTTGACTTAAGGCGTCAGCTACCTTGTTTGCAGTCCCTGAAATGTGCTTTATGACAAATGTAAAATTCTGCATATACTCCACCCACTTTGCATGCTTCTGATTCAGCTTCTCTTGCTGACTCATGAACTGCAATGCATGATTATCACTGTACAGCACAAATTCTTTGGGTATGAGATAATGCCTCCACTTCTTCAATGCCTGGATAATGGCATAGAATTCTTTGTCGTATGTGGAGTACTTCAATTTTGCATCATCCAGCTTCTCGCTGTAGTATGCAGCAGGTCTGTCATCCTGACTCAAAACCCCTCCAACAACATACCCACTAGCATCACACTTCACTTGGAAGGTTTTATGAAAATCTGGCAACACCAGAATTGGCTGCTCAGTGATCTTTCGCTTCAACAGATTGAAGCTCTTTTCAGCCTCGGCTGTCCACTGGAAAATTTTATGCCGTTTCTTCACAGTGTCCATCATGGAGGCACTGATTCCACTAAAATTTCGAATGAATTTTCTGTAGAAGCTTTCCAAACCGTGAAAGCTCCTTACCTCGAAAACATTTCTCGACGATGGCCAATTCCTGATCACGTTCACCTTCTCAGGATCCATCTTCAATTCATTAGCCGAAATAATGAATCCCATATATATGAGTTTCGTCTGCATGAACGAGCATTTGTTTAAATTTATCAGCAGCTTCTCCTGCTGCAGTCTTCTCATCACTGTGGCCAAATGTTTTAAATGCTCTTCCCTGGTTTTACTGAAAATCAGTATATCGTCCAGGTACACCACCACAAACTTGCCAATGAATTCCCGCAGGACTTCATTCATCAGCCTCATAAAAGTGCTTG
>SNQJ01S0046677.1:0-14317 GCA_010110895.2 Picea sitchensis | reverse complement strand
CGTGTATTACTGTATCTCTGTGTTTATGGTTGCATCTCTGATATATTTCTGTTATATTACTGGATATACGCGATATCTCTGTGCATTTCTTTATTATATCTCCGCTCTCATTTCGTGCCGAAAATAATCCGGATCAAGCTCGTCCCACCATAAGGTTGCATGTCCCTTCAGCTTGGTGACAGCATGTCTTACCTTCTTATCTTCTTCGATATCCTCATAATTGAAGTAGGTGTCGAGTGATCAGATCCAATCCAACAACTCCTCAGCAGTTAGACTTCCTTCATAGACGGGAATGTCCATCTTTGTCTTCGAGCTCATCCTCGAAATAACTCTAATCAACCTCTCGGTCGAGGCATCCTCTTCTGAGACCTCCCCTTCATCATGTCTAGCTTCCTCTTCAATATCGGGATCGCTGAACTCCCCTGTGTCGGCTTCACGCCTCTGGGTGGCCTTCATATCTTCGAGTCTCGCCCTGAGATCTCGTATTTGACGCTCCATCTCAGGATTCCCTGGCTGCCTTCCTCTTCTTCGGGCATCCCTGTCCTCACGACCATGCGATTGCCTCTCTCTTCTGGGCGGCATTATGTATCCGCTTCTCTCTGCTACCTGAACAAGAGAACTTCACTTCCGGCTCTGATACCACCTGATCGCACTCCCTACCCTCGGCGGTACGGTCGCACCTACCAGGACCTCCTAGTTCTTGGCCTAAAGAGTATTTAACTCTCCAACTCCCTCGGGAGTCTTTACCCACGGTTACTTCCGGCGATCCTCCCTTCCTTAGATAACGAAGGATCGGTTCTCACGACTTCACGAATTCCACAATAGGGAATTGGACTCTCGGATTCTGAGACTCGATGCTTCTGGTCAACGTTGACTTTCTCTCGGTATGTCGGGACCTCATGCTATCGCGACTCGCAACTAGCGTCTCTAAGTCTTCGAGTTCTCAAACTCCGAGACCCGAAGTGCCGAGATGCCAATGGCTCGGGATCTCGCGACCTCGTGCACTCGTCACTCCCGAGATCAGACTTTGAGGCCTTCGACTCTCAAGATCCGATATCCCGAGGTCACCTGTCACATCGTCTAATTTCGACGTACACCATGCAAGACATTTCCGAGACGTCGTGTTTTGCATCCTCGTGACCTCCCTCTACGAGGAATATGAATCTTCCATCGCGAACTCACGATACATCTAACCCACAAGTCAGGTCACGATCTTCGTGATTCTCCACGACAATTCAAGTCGTCGATTCTCTTCCTCTGGAAGAGTTCCTCCGTTCACCACCTTTATCCTGTATGAACTCCACTCAGTTCTGTTTCCACAATGAAACAAGGAGTTACTCCTCCCGAGATTTTACTAACTCAGAATTCTTCAGAGATTCCCCGAACATACTCCCTTTGCTCGGTCTTCGACTACTTCCACCAGCGATGAAGTCTTCTGGGCCCCGTGCATTCACCCTTGCAACAACCTCGCCCTTTCCTTCTCAAACTTGCTACTGAGACTTCGTGTCCAACCTGCGCTCACCTGCAAGGTTCGAACAACCCAAACCGACTCAAGGCAAAAGAGAACAAAAGTTCAACTACTTAGCCTCCTCAACGCACTCTATGCGGAGGTATTCGACTGCACTCGATGTAGGAATCTCCTGTCTTAAGCAGAGAAACAATTGAAACTCATTCACTTATTCTCTCAGGTTTCGAACCTGATATGCTATCATGTATGCAACATATAAAAGATAAGCATAAAAGGAAGCAAGTAAGCAAAAGCATAACATCAACAACACAAAGGTATCAAACACATCCATGGGAATTGAATAAAAGCTTTTCCATTAATTCAATAGCTGTACATGGAGGTTTCTTCACAAGCTTTCTGCTCTGTTCTCTCCCTTGCTCCTGTATGAATGAGCATGTTATTGTTACAATGATACAAGGGAGGGTGTCTATACTCTGTTTTCCCTCTCGAAAGGTGACTGTCTAATCTACAATAAATTTCTATCTAACAACCTTAATATTCTTAAATGCCTTCCTATCTCTAACATAATACAAGTGCGCCCGGCTTTGAATGCCTTTTGTTAAATGGCGGCGCAACAATACCAAGGTAGAATTTCAAAATCTGAAGTTTGCTGGCTTGTCCAGCTGTCTCTTCTTTCTCATATGCTGGCTCGCTTGATGAGTGTAGATACTCGCGTGGATGCTCCTGCATCACAAACCAAAAAATTGTTATATTTTCTTAAATTTTTAGAGCAATACATTTACCAGAGTATTTAGATCTTATTTTACATTCATCAACCATATAATAAAAATATAAGCAGGATAAACAAACAGAAGAAGACACAAAGATTCATCCTAGGAAAACTCCAAACCTGGGGGAAAACCCAACCAACGTTTCTTAGAAAGATTATTTCTGATAATACAATACAACCATGAACAAGCTCTATTCATGAGAGAAAAAATGATAATGAAGAAACCCTGATACAAGAGCTCATCTCTTCTCCTTGTCAAACCCTAGCAAGGGTAGACAACTACATCATAGTCCTAGAGAAGATCTTCTAGAGGTAGTGCACAAGCTAAATTATCAAGAACCACCAAGAAACCCTAGTTGTTGCAGTAGCTACGTCTTCTTCCTTGCCTCAGAATTGCACCTTCTTCTTGAGTGAGATAGTTGTGTGCGTGAGTGATGAAATGAGCAAGGTGTCACTTTATTTATAGCCTTCAAGTCACTTAGGTGGGGCTGACTTCTCTTTCTGGAATTCTATTTTTACTTTATATTTTTCCTGTGAGCCGACTTCTCTTCCTGGAAATTCTATTTCCACTTTATTTTATTCATGTGGGTCGACTTCTCTTCTGGGGTGTTTTTCAATTGTTCAATCGTCTTCCTTTAACTTCTTGAATCTTCTTCTTCTCTAAGAAAAAATTTGCAGGAGGGAATACCTCCCGCTGCTACCAAAACATCAACACTCCCTCTTAGCTAGGAATGTATTCTTCCATGATGTTATCTTCTAGTAGTCCCAATCACACCCATTCATTTCACATGGCATTGAAAAGACTACCACCATAGTAGGAAGACTATGATTCTCCTCTAATAGTAGTCCCAATCACACCCATCCACTTCACATGGCATGAGAAAGACTACCACCATAGTATGAATACTACGTTGCAAGTATATATGATGTTTCTCCTCTCTTAGTAGTCCCAATAACACCCATCCACTTCACATGGTATGGGAAATACTACCACCATATCCCCATTCACACCTAGCCACTTCACATGGCTTAGGAAAGGCTACCTTATGGTCACAATCACACCTAGCCACTTCACATGGCATAAGAAAGACCACGCTACAAGCCCTATTCACACATATCCACTTCAGATGGCGTAAGAAACACTTGTACTAGACTACTCATTATTCCCTCAGTCACTTCACATGACTAGTCTGAGAAACCGTTGGACAAAGCGAGACTATCTTCCCACTGTAGGAGAAATATCACAAATCCCTCTCAACGAGGGTGGACAATCTACATCATGCCAAGATTATCTTTGAAGTACTTATACTTCACTCTAGACAAAGGCTTGGTGAGAATGTTCTCTATTTTATCATTTGTCGATATGTACCAGAGTTCTATTGCTCCTTTCTGCACCATGTCTTGGATGAAATGATATTTTGTCTCTATATGCTTTGACTTGTCTGAAAGACTAGATTCTATGAAAGCCTCACACAACTTTGATTATCATAGTATATCAAAGTTGGCTCCAACTCTAGATCAAATAGCCATGCAAGAAACTTCCGAAGCCACACTGCTTAATAGCTTGCAATGTTGGCTTCTATATGTTATGTCTCTGTTGTACTCAATGTTATTGATGTCTTTTTTCTGTTCAACCATGAGATCATACTAGATCCCAAACTGAAGCAACATCATGATGTGATTTTCCTGTCCACTGCACTCCCTGCCCAGTTAAAGTCTATATAACCTTGCAACCTTACTTCACCGTATAATACATATCTGAGTCCATATCCAATCGTACCATGCAGGTAACTCAACGCATGTTTTATTTATACAAAATGTACGTGTCTAGGCTCAACAATGTACTAACTCAATGTGTTCACTAAAAAGTATATAGATGGCCTGGTGTTAAACGGGTACATCAAGGATCCCATCAATTGTCTGTACATCATGGGATCAACCAAATATAAAGAATAATCACTCAAGAGATTTAGATTCATAACCATAGGTGTCGCCATGGAATTGAATTCCATCATCCCAAATCTCTGCAGGATCTCAACTGCATACTTTCCTTAACTAAGGAATATCTCATTTGGTCTCTACCGCACCTCTAATCCCAATAAATAGTGAAACAAACCCATATCATTCATTTCAAACTCTGAGGTGAGCTCCCTCTTGCACCCATCTATGAGCTTCTCATCCCTTGTAAAAAACAAGTCATCCACATATAGTACCAATATCAAGGGGAAACCATCTTCAACCTTATATTAAAGGTTTGGATCTGCATAATTCTTGGTAAACTCCAATCTCATCAGATAACTGTCAATTATGTCATACCATGCCCTGGGTTCCTACTTAAGCTCGTACACACCTTTCTTCAATTTACAAGCATGAGACTCCTTCCCATGGATAAAAACAACCTTATGGTTGTTCTATGTACACTTCTTATTCAATTACACCATTCAAGAAAGCAGTCTTGACATCCATCTGGTGTAATTTTCATCCCTTAACAAAAGCAATAGAAATAATAGATTTAATGGAAGTGTACCTTTCTACTGGAGAAAATGTATCATCATAATCTTCTCCCTCTTTATAGGAGAGTCCTCTAGCCACAAATATCACTTTGTACTTCTCTATGCTGCCATCTGCAACATGCTTAATATTGTAGATCCACTTGGAAGTCACCACTTACTTCCCTTCTGGTCTCAAAACCACTTCCCACACATCATTCTTCATGATGGATTGGTATTCTTTCATCATGGCATCCTTCCACACTTGCTTCCTTGCAGCTTCCTCATAAGTGGAAGGTTTTGAATCAATGATATTACTCAACATCGCCACATATCTAGAAAACTTGCATGGTTTCTTTCGCTCTCTGAAAGAACCATTGGGAGCTACATGTTTTTTTGCCTCTTGCAAAGTGTTTTGGAGCCATGCTAGTCTCTTGTTGGTAACTATAACTTCTATGGGTGGATCTATAGGTATGTTTGGATCTACTATCTCATTCTTATATTCTAGAATATGTTCTTCTAGAGTAGAGTCAATCATTATTGCATCCCTTAGAGACTCTTTCTCCTCTCTTTCCTCATCCATGTGGGACTCTCTATATTTCTTGAAGGTTGCTTCTTCATCAAAGGTAACATCCATGCTAATTTCAATATGCGTCTATCTGAGGATGTATATTCTATAAGCCTTCGAAGTCTCACTATATGCAACGAAGGTGCCCTTCTTTCTTGAAGGCTCTAGCTTCATTCTCTTTTCCTTGAGAACATGTGTGTATGCTAGACAACCAAATATCCTCAAGTGTCTGACTTCTAGTTTCTTTCCTGTAATGTACCTCAAAATTTACATATAAAAAAAATAAAATTAATTGGGTACTTTGAGTTGATTCTGTGTCTTTAAAGTTTCAGTCATTTGTCAAACATAATGTTGGGTACTTTGAGTTGATTCCGTGTCTTTAAAGTTTCAGTCATTCGTCAACCGTAATGTACAACAATATTTTTGCCTTTTACTTCTCTACCCTATTTTAACATAATGTCACCTCTTCCTATTTCGACAATGAGTTATATACGAACATAGGTACATATCTAGGAATATCCTGTTTCATTGCAACTTGGTATTATCTACCATTTCGTTTCCAAAACCTACTTTATGTAACTACTTAGAACCATTATCATACTAATGCAATGGTCATAAATGTAAGGCCTTATAACATTCGTTCTGATATATATATTGTTATAGGGTCTACAAGAAGAGGTTAGCATTATTCAGAATATATTTAAACAGACCCTGTTGGGTATAAAGTCAGACACTAAACTTGCACCATTGAATATAAAGCATGCAGAGGCTAACTTGTGAAGGTTATGGTTATGATCGTGCTAACATAAAACTACTTGGTAAGTAATGATATTAGGCTATCCGCTTCGGATGGTTAATGCAATGGTAGTTGGAATCAACATATAACGGTATAGTAAGGTGATAAGAGTAACCCTAAGTAGGCCATCCGGTTACCTCACCATTAATACTCTGAGCAACCGATACAGGTTGGAACCCTCGTGCCTTAAAGGCCAGTCTGCAACACTTAAAGCGCCTAGGATACGTCTATTCGATTCAGAGTTTGGCTGGTGTGCCCCAATGAGATGTCGACACTTACCATAATTCACATGGTCCAAATACGAAGACCCCATCCCTTTTACTCCATGTGAAAGATTACTCCCACCCTTTCTCTTTCATTCTGTTTTTGGTTTGGTGAAGGAGGAAGAACCGTCTCAGACCATTTTTTTTCGTTTTCATTCTGGTTTTAGTTTTAGTGGAGGAAGAAACGTCTCAGACCATTTATCATTTGGCTTTAGCATCGTGGTCATGAATTTATGATTCGACTCCTGTGCCAGATGGGTGGAGATCTTGTAAGGAACTTCTCGATGGCAGCTCTGTGTGGGGTAAGTTTACCCTTGACTGTTCTTTTATTTAAGCATTTGAATCTTTCTGCCTCGTAAGTAGGTCTCTACATGTTCCTGTTCCTAGTCAGTCCTTGGTAGTATTCTTGTTTTACTTCCAGATTACTGTGGTAAAAGGGAGTCAGGGTACTCTAGCAAGGTTTTAGGTCCTTTCACAATTTTACCCCCTTTCTCTGCGCTATCCATCCTGTCGAGGCCGAGCCATTCTCCTCTTGTGGAGGAACATATCACAGTGTCTATTATAAATGTGCACTCAGAATGTTTATTTTTTATTGAACCTTTGTTATTGGACCTAGTTTCCTCCGTTGATTAGCCTCTTAGTTGACAGAGTGTCATGTCCGATTTTTCCTTACATGAGTGTGTAACAGACCTTTCGGCACATTATTGATCTTGGAAAATTTTTGTGTTTGATTAAAGTGTTCGCTAGTGTCATTGCATTGATTAGAAGCGAAGTTCTAAAGGCCAAAGGCATTCTAATCCTTTCTGTTTATGTTTGAAATGTCACAATGGTTTTATATTTACCATGATCATTATACATCTATCATTTTCCTGCAATGTTTCTTTGGATTAGACACTGGTATTTATCACTAATGATGGGCCCCTTGATGTGCGAGGGTACCCATTAGGGAGACATGAACTCCTCTTCCCCTTTTGGTCTAGGAGGTGTAGCGCAATGGAAAAAGGAAAAAACCCTCCATTACGATTAAGTATTCACCGACCCCCTTTCTAATTACATTCTATTCTGTAACTTAATCATATTATTCTGTTGGATATATTATAATGCTTCACATTATTTTGTGCAGGTGCGGTCACGCTGAAGCATGGGGACACCCTCTTCACTCCTTCAAGAGGTATTCGGGTTCCAACACAACGTCCTTCCGTCTAATTCATTTCGAGTTTACATGCACCAATGGTCAAGGATATGTCCCATTCCTAATGTCTGAATATTTTTAGTTCCAAGTTCTGTATTAGTTGATACAAGGTACGCCCTGATTTGTATAAATATTTTGGGTACAAATAACAATACGCCGAGCTTCCGCCTGGTTGGATTTTTGATAACTAGACAGTCGTTCCATTTAAGTAATGTGCTCATTATATATTGAGTGTCATTTTGATGTGGATACGGGATTCTAATCTGTCGTATTTAACACTCTCCTCTATATATTTCAAAAACGGTTTTGTTATTATAGATTCAAATTCTTTTATGAGATATTCTAGTTATTTTTTCCAGAATTGAATCTCATTATTGATTGTGTAGTCCCTTCCCAAAATGATTCGGCCATGCATAGCAGTATGCCTAAGGGTTTTGTTTTTCCACAGAAATTGTGCGATGACTCCCATATTTTGTTTATACTTATATCTTGATATAGAATTAGTTTGGGTTTACGCATCGTATGCTATTTACCTTCTGTTTCTATTACAACTATTAAACAAGCCTTTATCGGTCTACTCACCAGAAAATAAATAGCATTATTACTACGACAGAAAATTTGTGGTTATGTTGTAGGTGCGCCTTTGACTAACAGAGTCATTTCTAATTTACTGTCATAACTATACTGAATTATATATATACTCAAGTCTTTCTGTAATGGGGTTTGTGGAGTTTTTTTGGAATTATTTTCCTACTTATATATTTATATATCCACTTAGTTCTTTCGGATTCTGTTGTAGTCAGTTTACTCCAGCGTCATTGTTCCAATGATACAGAATTCCCATTATAATATATATATCGGTTCATAAAAATAACTATACAGGTTTATAGGCATATCGAATAATACTTCAATTATGTAGGGTATATTTGTTTTTGCATTTGAATTGTATAATCATTAGAGGGGGCTAATTGTATACTATAATCATTTACATGAAATATAATTCACCATAGACATTGGCACGCGCGACTTCCCTCACGTTATGCAACCAATTTTATTCTGTTTTGCTCAACAAAAAATTAATTAAATAGATAGGGATGGTCTGTCGTCCATTCTATTAAGAGATTAGTAACTTTACAGGTCTTGTCTTACTAGTTAATACATTCAATGACCTTAATAATTACTCAACATCACATCTAAATAGATAAGTCCATTTCCAGCTAACAACTAGGGAGTAGAATGATAGATCTTCCCACCATAGTATTCAACCAGACATTCATACATAGAAGTAAAAAGATTGCAACACATGACATTTATCTAGGATAAGGTAGAGTTGCATATCTGAATCAAATTTGTGGGAAGCCAAAGGGAAAAACCATGTTCCTCCCAACTGTAGAATAGGGCAGCCAATCTACTTTCCCGATTCACCCCCTAGCCTGACCATGAGTCCATGAGGGCGAATTGAAATCTGCTCTCTAGCAATGTCCTTCAATTCTAGCACTATCCCTCTTGCCTCACACTCACGCAGTAGTGCTCATAACAGCAAGAAACAAAGAAAAATCATTGTCTTCTTTCCCAGCATACTTGACAGCGTCCTACCTCCTCACATATGCTCTTTATTCATTTTCCTAGGACTTTTTTCCCTCCCTTGGGAATTTCCACAGCTTTCTAAATCCCTAATTTTCAGGGGCTGCCAATGGCCAAATCACTGATTTTCCACTTGTAACAATCAGCCCAGAGTTAATTCTAATGTGTTCCCCCACTCATAGAGTCATGGTCAACTAAATTTAACATGGTTGTTCCATTTGTCCTCCTGCAATCAATATAAAATATTATGTTTTCATACAAGTGTCATAGTCAAATAGTTAGTTGGGTCAAATCAGGTCTCTGCCCAACAATCATAATAATTAATTACAATCATCAAATTTGAAATTCGGAATTGCCATATAAATGGAAAAAAAACTCCAAATTCAAATTTACTAAAAACGGAATGAATTTTCAGCAAATTTAAATTTTAAAAATATTTTTTTTTTTTGGGACGTCACATTTCCAGTGAATGCTTCTTCTGGTGTCTTGTTCCCCAATATCTTATGAGGAATTTTATTATGGAAATATACAACTATACTGGATGCTTATTCCCATAGATGCATGGGTAAGTTATGGTCATGGATCATTGCTTTATCTTCTTCTACAATTAATCTGTTCTTTCTCTGTGTAACCCCATTCTACTGGGGGTCAATGTAGGGATTTATCAACTCGCTCTTGATCCCCGCTTCTCTACAAAAATATTTGAATTTACTTGAGGTGTATTCACCTCCATTATCTAAACTCAATACTTTAATCTTTCTTCCAAAGAAATTTTCTACTAAATCCTTGAATTCTTGAAACTTATTGAAAACTTCATCTTTTGATTTCAAGAAATAGATCCATGTTTTACGTGAGAAATTGTCAATGAAAATTCCATAATACAAAAAGTTACCTAGAGATGGTACTATCATTTGTCTACATACATTTGAATGTATAATGTTCAAGAACTTCTTGGATATATTGTCATTGGTCACTACTTGAAAAACTTCCCTTGGCATTCTTGCCAAGTGCACATCCTTTGCATACTCCATCATGCTCTACCTACATATCTGGTAGACATGTAACCATCTTGTTCAAAACTGGTAAGATATATAGTTGAGGTGAGCAAGTATTTAGTGTCATAGCTCATTAGAGCTAATATTGTTGTGTACAAGGGCTTGTTCTAGGTGTCCCTTCAATTTATACAATCCTCCCTCTCAGAAACCAATCACAATATCTGAATCTATACTTGAACGCTTAGGCCATATAAGGACTTGGCCATCCACAAAAGCTACTCTAAAGGCTCAATCTTCTAAAGAAGAGATAGAAAGAATATTCTTCGGTAAACCATGTACAAATAAAACATCCTTTATTGAGATAGAGTTACCTGAATCAAGGTGGTAGGAGTCTTCTCATACTCCTTTTACTACATGTTTGGGATCATCCCTAAGTTCCACCAGAAGGGATGAACATTTTTGTGTCAATTTTGTAAGAGAAATTCGGAACTCGGTCATGTTCTTGGAAAACCATTGTCCACTAGCCAAATATCACTTCCTTGAGTGATGGTACCTGTGACAGCTGTGACAAAGACATATTCTTCATCTTTTCATTCCTTTGTCTTCTTCTAAGATGTGGACTCCTCCATATCTATTGCATGTGCATGATGATTTCTCCTTCCTTTCCCTTGAGGGAATTGATAAGCAGATTTTCTCGACTTCTGACATTTGAAACATATAATATTAGATACATCCTTTCGATGATCTGGAACCGATCTTCTATTTTTATTTGGACTGGTATTTCTTCTTTCTTTCCTTTTCTTCACATGAACAACAAGGGCTCGATTCTATTCATCATTGGTCTTCTTTGACTTGTATATCAATATTGATTCTTCTTGGGTACAATCTATCCATAGCTTGTAAAATTTAGGCAATTGCATAAATTCTCTGAGCAAATGCATCCCAAGAAGAAGGAAAGCCATCAAGCATTGTAGTCTCAAGCTCTACATCATCCATTGGATCTCCAATAGCTACTAGGTTGTCCTTGATTTGAAAGATCCTCATGAAGTAGGTAGAAAATGTATATGACTTGTTCATCATTATGTTTATGAGTTGATTCCTTAGGGTTAACTTCCTTCTTTTGTTCTTGATTTCATATATTCTTGTTAATTCATCAAACATCTCCTTTGGTATCTTCAATTATGATACATTGGGAATCAAGTGATCCTTGATTGAATCTGTCAAGATCCTCTTGGCCTTGATCTCATTCTTCTTGTACTTTTCCTTGGTGTCTTCTTCTTATCACTACAAGGAAAAGACCTTTTAGCGAAGGTTACAACAGAGGTTTCTAGTGTTACAAAATTGGTAAAACGTGTCAAAAAAACTTTCACTACAACATATGTTTTTGATAGAAGATGTTTTTGTGGATACTATAATGGAACTTGATTATGACTAAAAAAATTTGGGTGGCCGGAGGTGTTAGCAGATGCTTACAAATCAGTGTGTTTTTATGAGGAATAAGGATTGGTTCATACATATACCTACCGGACTAGTGTTGTACACCATAATTCGAGAACCAAGGCAGTAAAATATTCAAGCACTAGGGCAGTAAACTATTTAATCACTGGGGCGTTTGTCTTATAAGCACCAGGGCTTTAACCATAAAATGCACCAGGATAGTTAAAAATAATTAAGCATTGGGGATTTCTTCTTAGAACGCACTAGTTCATTATTAATAATAAGCCATCAATGTTGTATAAAATAATATGCACCGGTGCGTTACCTAGAAACCCTCTCCCCCTCCCTCCCTCCCCTCGATGCATTAAAAATAGAAAGCATTGATGTTTTTTAGTAACAAACAAGTGTTGATGCTTATAAATAACATAAAAAAACCAATGCGTATTAATAACACAAACACACTGGTGCTTATTAATACTCTTAAATGACTGGTGCTTATTAATAACACAAAAATTGGTGCTTTGTATACAATTAACGCACCAAAGGTCAATTTTTTAATATAATGTGGTGGTATTAAATAAATATTGAAACCAATGCTAATTGATTACATAAAAGAACCGGTGTACATTTCTTATGAAACACACTAATGTGTTTTAATATTAAATGCGTCGATAAGATAAATAATTAAAATACACCGAGAAACATCAACCTCTGATAGTGTAATTATTGTTATTTTTCAATTTCATTATTTATCAAAATATTTACATATATCTTATATTTTGATTAGTGAATTTGGATATGATGTTTGGATTAATTTTTTATATTATCATATTTTGCATCTCTTCATTATAATATTTAGTCATCCATATATTTAATCAGCGATGGAACATTTCACAACGATATTGGACAACACAATAGAATAAATTAAAGAATATTTTATTATATGAATAAGAGGGTCTTTGTCATACAAAATGGGACACTTATCGATAATCCCTCGTCTTTCAATTGTGACACTATGTCTATTACATTAAACAATTTTTTTTTTATTTTCACAGAGAATTATTCCAAAAAAATACAATTGCGGCTTGCATTGATATCCAAATATATTGGTCATCATTCATCACTAGAAATTTTGTTAGTTCTCGAGCTACTTCCATGCCCTGGGTTATGTTTCCGAATGTTTGGTTGATTGCCTTGATTGTTTTCATGTTCTTCAAGTTCCATCTACAAACATAAGAATAAATTGTAATGAGTCTATCTACATTGATGAGAATAATGAAAATTGAAATAACTAATATACATGAATGTAAATTGAAAATGTACTTACCATCAAAGAAAGAATTGACTCAATTATCATACACATATGTTCAAAATCAAATCTCTTGCCTTGTTTCAACAATTCTTCTGTTGGCTCAGTTCCATACTTTGTTTCCTACAAGTTTTATACCCCATAAAAATCATAGATTTAATATAAAGTATTATTTTTGTTTCATTAATTATAAAATGATAAAAGTAAAGAAACATAGATTATACTTACAAATTCCACAATTAATTTTTGATATGCCAACATATACTCACAACCCTTAATTAACCCAATGCCAATCAATTTTTCCTATGGCTTTTCTTTGTATGCTCACACATGTTTGAAGACATTCAAGGATGTTTGATGTAAAACAACTTAAAATATACAAAAAAAAAAACTCAAGTTTTTATAAGGAAATAACAATTACTCACAAACTTTGCTATCAACCATTTTCTTCCTTGTCATCCAGTTTTATGTGCAGAACGAGTCCCATTTTCTTTTATTTTCTGTATCAAAATGTTCGAAAATTAATATTTAATGTTAGATAAATAATTTGTACCTAACAAAAAAATTCAATGACTACACATTTGAAGCATGTTGTTGTTCAGATAGCTCCTCATTCGATGCAATTATGTCCATTTTTTGACCATCTCCTTGTACACGTTTTTGGACATTTCTGCTGGCATATTTCAAATATTATCTCATTGGTCATCTGGGATTTTCATAATTTTCCTGAAAAAATAACATGTCAATAAAGTATTTTTATATTGATATATGAAAACTAAATATCACAAAATTGATATATTAATAAACGAATACTTGGTAATGGGTGAAACCATGAAGATGGGTTACACTTTGTTTGTTTTATGAGAAAAAAAATTGTATTTTCACAAGTTCTTCAACTTCTGGCATACAAAAGTATTTTTTTTATTTAGAATTTCACTTTACAGTAAAAACAAAACTTGTGAAGAATTTTGTTAGCTTTCCAATGACTATTTTTCAAATTTGTTTTATCACGATTTGATATGTCAATTTGACAATTGTTTAACAATATGTTCCTTAAACATGAAAGGAATGATAATGAGTTACTTTTTTCTACAACAATGTATCTATTATTAAGCTTACGTTTTTAAGAAACGAAATATACTACAACAATCTACAGAGACTCTTTTTTATTATGACTATAATTTTGAATCTAACGAATGAATATTATAATTTCTAGAATTTTTTTAAGTTGACCAAGTTGAAAATGTTGCAAATTTTAAACACATGTTTTTCTACACCTTGTATCTATCTTAATTTTTACTTAAAACTAAAATTTAAATATACCCTTTTGAAACGAACAGTTTAAGGATTATGAATATAGTTTTTTCAAATTTTTTCACTGTATATTTTTTGAGATACTGATATTTCATTTCATCGAATCATAATGTCTGATGAAAGTATTATGTAG
>SNQJ01S0046676.1:40393-61393 GCA_010110895.2 Picea sitchensis | reverse complement strand
TCTTAAAATTCCCATCAGATTAGTGATCCAGATTTTATGAGAAGAACTAAATGAATACAGATTGTTAACAGGTGCTTAACACAAAATAACAAAGATACAGTAAAACTGGTTTTTTATTCAATAACGAAATAAGATGAAAACTGTAAAATGCAGCGGAAACAAGCTTGCTGGAATGGTCGCATCTTATCTCTGAGAAGAGATGTGACAATTGTGCTCATTCACAAGAATATGATTACAATGAGACTCTGAAGGCATTTTTACAATAATTTGGAATGTCAAAAAAACTAGACATCAAAAAACCTAACCCTAGGAGATGAAGCGCTAAAAATCATGTCGGTCCCGTTTGGGTTAGTACATCAATTTCCTAGGATCGTAACTTTTGCATACAATATTCGTTTTAGGCGTATGATAGACCATTGGAAAGGTATCATCGAGGAGATTCATTTTAGGCACAATATCAAAGGAACTTACGTATTACAAATTCATTTTCCCAAAAAACATCATTTAGGGCCTCAAAACGACTCCAAAAGTGAAAACTGCTAAAAATAGTAAATTACCAAAATTGCCAGAAAATTGTTTTGAGCCAGGTGGAAAAGATGGGTGGCCACCGATATCCATATGGATCAATCCTGCCTCCTTAGGAATTACTAGTCTCCATTGCATTGAAGTCCCCCATCAGATGAGACATTTTCTGTTGAATTTGGCCCCGGGTGAGCCACTTGCCTTGGTGCAGGAGTTTCCCTGCTTTGACGACTCTATAAAGATGGATCCTTTGCTTTCAAGTTCGCTTGATATGTGTGTCCACAATATGATCATTGGATGCATGTTGTATGTAGTTGGGGTTGAGCTCTGTTGGTGTCAGTTGTTCTGCTACTTCTGAGGTGCCCAATAATGGTGGCAAATAAGGTAGAAGGAGATTCACGTTGAACACTGGGTGAAGGACAAGGAAAGGAGCAAATTTGAGCTCAAAATAATTATCCCCCACTTCCTTGGTGATAGTGTACAACCCATAATGGAGTGGGCAAAGCTTCCAATGGGGTCTTGTAAGGGGTTCTTTCTGCAAGTGCAACCAAACTTTATCGCCCACCTGAAACTTATGTGGGACCCCATGTTGATCATGGCATTGTTTGTACTTGTCATTGGACTTTTGTAGGATATCCTAAACATGTTGGTGGATGTGATGGATCCGCTCAATGAACCGGGTGGCTTTGTCAGCTTCATTTGGAGCAGGAGATGAGTCGGTTGAGGTGACTGCAAGGGGATGTGGAACATCTATGGGACCCAATGGTTGGAATCCCAACCCCACTTGAAAGGGGTTGTGGCCAGTTGAGCTATGCAAGGGTTGGCCGTAACTATGTTGGACATAGGGAAGGCTCTCATCCCATTTGCGAGGGTTCTTTGAATTATACATGCGAAGGATATGCACAATCATTCGATTTACAACCTTGGTTTGGCCATCTGTCTGGGGGTGGAAGGCCGTAGATTTGGTGATCTTGGTGTCCAGCAGTGACCAGAGGCTCGACCATAATGTGATGAGAAATCGACTGTCCCGATCTGAGACAATGGTTTGTGGGATTCCAAAATGTACCTAGACTCGTTCAAAGAAGAGCTTGGTAGTGGCCTCTGTTGTGATTCTCTTCTTGAAGGAAACCAAAATCACCATCTTAGAAAAGAGATCAACAACCACAAAAACATAGTCATTTTCCCTCTTGGTGGATGGGAGGCCCGACATGTAGTCTAATGAGATGGATTTCCATGGCCTGTCAGGAGTAGGAAGAGGGGTGTACATGCCTTGTTTCTTACTGGTTGGTTTGGCAATAGTGTAGGCAGTGCAGTACCTGATATACATGTTGACCTCTTGTCAAAGTTTCAGCCAACAACAATGTTTCTGTATCATCACCACTGTCTTTTCAATGCTGAAGTGTCCTATCACCTGACTGTAGTGGGCTTCCCAGATCAACTTTGCTCGGTCGTTTGATGGAACATAGATATGGCCTAGACAACACAACAACCCATCCTGAATATGTAAATTATCGACAACTACGTTTGCACCCAACATTTGGTAGGTGGTGGTGAAGTCCAGGTTTGTCTCATAGAGTTGGGGCCATCCATAGGTCTCATGGCAGCAATAGTCTAGCACCGTGGTCAGTTCCATGACTTATGGTCTGTTGAGGCAATTAGTGATGTGATTGGTGCTTCCTGTTTTATACTTGATGTTGAGGTGGAATTGCTGCAAGTATGTGGACCACTTTTGATGGAGTTCATTCTGTAATTTTCCCTATGTCTGCATGAAATGCAGTGGCTTATGATCAATGTGGATGACTATCTCCTTCCAAAGAATGTAATGTCTCCACTGGCGACAGGCTTGCAAAATGGAGTACATTTATTTTTTGTAATTAGGGTACTTACGAACAACATCTGATAGTGTCTCACTATGATAGGCCACGGGGTGGTCGTGTTGAGTTAGAATGGTTCCCATAACATAGTTTGAAGCATATATCTCGATCTCAAAGGGCTGTTGCAGGTTTGGTAGTGAAATTACTGGGGATGAGCACAAGAGATGCTTCAAATCATCGAACGCTTGTTATTGGGACCGGCCCCATGCAAATTTCACCTTACCACCACCCCTGTTTATTTGGCTAAGGGCCCATGCAATATGGGAGAATCCCAACACAAACCAATGGTAGAAATTGGCAAGCCCCAAGAAGCTCTGAAGATCAGTGAGTGTAGTTGGGGTTGGCCAGTCATAGATGACTTAGATCTTTGTTGGATCCACATGTACGCCATGTTGATCAATGATGTAGCTTAGGTAATGGACCCTGTCCATGCCGAAGGAGCATTTTTCCAAGTTGGTGTATAGCTTGTGCTGCCATAGGGCGTGCATAACCTGCTGAATATGCTACAATTGTTCAGCCCAAGTATTGTTGTAAATGAGAATGTCATCCACATACACCACTACAAAACTATTGGTGAATGGTCGTAGGATATCGTCCATCATCCTCATGAAAGTGGCTAGAGAATTTGTCAAACCAAAGGGCATGACCAACCATTAAAAAATTCCTTCCTTTGACTTGAAGGCAGTCTTCCATACATCTGTCTGGTCTATTGGGACCTGGTGGTAGCCACACTTTAGTTCAATCTTACTAAAGTATCTGTCCCCTGTGAGTTGATTAAGGAGGTCATCGATTCAGGGAATCGGGTACCGGTTTCTTACTATGATTTTATTCAGAGCCCAGTAATCATTGCAGAGTCGCCAAGTTCCATCTTTCTTCTATACCAGCATGATTGGGCTCCCATAAGGTGATGAGCTAGGACGGATGTGCCCCTTATGGAGAAGTTCTTCGATCTATCACTTGATCTCCTTATTCTCTAAGAAATAGCGGCGATAGATTGGCCCATTGGGCAGCGATGCATCGGGGGTCAGATCGATGGGGTGCTTTACCTGGCAGTGAAGAGGTACCTCGCTAAGTGAGGAGAATATATCCAAGTATTCTTCCATGACCTTATCTACTTGCTTCTATTATGTGGAGAAGTCTTCTGCAGAGACCCTGGATGTGGTTGTGATATTTCGCTTATTTTGAGAGTGAATCATGAAGAAAACAAACTTCCACATCTGAGAGATGACTTTCCTGCATTGCTTAGCAGAGATTAAGGAAATATCACTAGGTGGGACTGCCTCAGGTATCTTGTAAAATTTCCTGTTCAAAGTAATAATAACACTACAAGGCCTAGACTCATATACAACATGATGTTTCCATAAATAAGTTTGGCCCAAAAGAACATCACAAACTTCGAGAAGAGAAACATCGCACAATACCTCATCTTTTAAGGGATTGATGACGTACGACAATCGATACTGTTGGTTGATGCAGAGATCGCTTCATTGGCAGAGCCATCCAATGGTGTAGGGTTATGGATGCGGTGTTGTCGGCAGGGCCAACCGCTTGATGACCTCTACTAAGATGAGGTTTTTCTAGCTACCACTATCAACGATGAAGTGCAACAGGGTGCATTTTACCCACATTTGTGAATGGAAGATGCAGTCTCCTTCTTTTGGCTCATCTAGTTCACTAGGCTAGAGCTTGGTGGTAGCAACGATGGCACTGGGTTCTGCGTTGATGATCCATCTTCCCCTTTCTGGTTCTGTCTCAGAGTCAAAATCCACATCCGATTCAGAGGATTTCACTTCATCCACCAGCGACTGCTTTGAACGACAGTCAACAATGTTATGCTAAGGGATCTCATGGAAGTCGCACCACTTCTTGGTATCTTTCTTTGTCTTTCTGGTGTCCTTCTTTGCTTGCGGCTTGGACTGGTTGTCCTGATACTGTCCATATTTTCTCTGTCCTTTGTTTTGTGGGTTGGGGCCACCCTTTCCTATTACTATAGTGTCATGTCCCTATGTTGGGATGTCAGTGCACTTAGTTGCTTATTTTTGGGTTATTTTTATAATTTGCGGGCTTATAAGAGTTTATTCATGTCGAATTACCAGGTGTAGAAATAAAAGGGGGTACTGAAAGTGCCATGAAGAAAATGGATTTATACTATATTTAGTAAAAATAGGGTTTTTTAATTAGATAGATGTATTGGGAGGGAGGTTCAACAAAAGAATTTCAGAATGTATTTTTAAATATCTAATAAAATTAGGGATATTATTTAATATTCCAAGAATGAATATGTTATGTCTTCGGTTCACTGACTTAATCCCCCATGGACCTACATTATGTACAACATTTCTCTCAGATATTCTACATGCACTTGAAGGAGAGACACACATACAGATGGACATTGGATTTTTTTTAATGGTTGTGTGGACTAGTTAAATAATGCATGTGTATTTCAATGGTTTAGTTTGTTAGAAAAAAATTCAATGTGTTGCACATTTGGAACTTTTTTGAGACTAGGCATTGGAAAGGTGAGTATGATGCAACTAGTGTGTGCATCAAAGCTGCACAATGTAGGGAGAAGATGAAATTTATGAAAAATTCCATCATTTGAGACGTAATATCTATATTCAATTTGCATTCTACAATAATGGTATATGGAACAAGAATACATGAGGATTAAAAAAAGAGAGAACATCTGCAAAGGAATTTCGAGGAGGTGGCTAATGTAGATCAATCACATGCATATTGTTGCAACTTGGTATGTGGAACTCATGAATTTCATTTAGCTCAAAGCTCAAACAACCCTTTATTTAAAATGTGGACATAAAAACATTCTTTCTTTTGTGGACCATCTATACAAATAAAAAAACTAGATTGATGCATGGGATATCATATCACTTGTAGTAGGCCCATGTGTAATTATTGAATCAACCTAGTTAGAGAAGGGTCAAACATCTATTTCACTAGATTATGATCATGTCTCCAATATTGTACAACCAAATACATAACAATCGGAAAGAGTTAAAAATATTGTGGCAACAATTTAAGAGATTTTGTGATTTATCTATCGTAGAAAATTCCTATACACTTATATCTAATTTTGCATTTCCTTTTTGCAAGACAAGCATATGCAATGGATTCCTTAAAAATATTGAATGGGCCACTAGTTATTGGTTGGAACAATGTCTAGAGGGTAAGAAATCCCTCCATAAATCATTCATTGATGATGAATGCAATGAATTTCTAATTGGTTCAATGGTTGTTAAGGGAAAATACCTTACACTAGATGACAACTCAAGAAAGACTAATAGTTATGTCTTCATGGATACAAACGAGGTGAATTGGCATATCACTTTACAAACTTAGTCATTAGTATAAAATTCCAATTGCAAAAAATGCTTATAAAGATCTCATCCATGGCCTGGAACTTGTTTTATTCGATGATTTTTGGAACTAAGGTTTTTCTCAGTAATAGACAATGCAATTTTTGGATTTAGGGGTCAATTTTGGAAAAATATACCTTATGAGTTTGTGGATAGAGTGGTCATTTCAACCTTACCCAAACATGCTTGTAGGAAATTACATCACTCAATTATATTGCTCAATTTGGTTTTCATGCCCTTGATACAAATTCACTATGTGTCCTTGAATGAATTTAAGAAGTCAATTAAAAATTTCCATAAAATGACAAACATAACTCAAATCAATGAACCATTGATTCCATTGGACTCGTGACATTGGATGATATATAGGGGATCCCATCTCCCATGATTCAATGGTTTGTATATTGTTTTATTTAATGATTTTTGGAAATAAGTTTTTTCTCAATAAAAAAGCAATGCAATTTTTGTATTAAAGGGTCAAATTTGAAAAACTATGCCTTGAAATCATGTGGGTGGTGTGCTCATGTTGATCTTTCCCAAACAAACTCGTAGGATATTATGGAACCTAATTATGTTGCTTGGTTTAATTTTTATTTCCTGGGACCAATTTGCCATGTGTTCTTGAGACACTTGAACCAAACATAGTCGAGGGAATAAAATGCAAACTATGCATTGAAAATATGTGTTGTTAGTTTCATCATGTCTATTTCAATAGGGCCATCCTCCGTATGCATTCAACAAGGTAGTATGCACATCTTCTCATGTTTTGACCCTTATGTATAAACGTTGTAAGGGTGCATCACCTATAGATCATGGGACTTTGTGAGCTGTAAATAATCTATGTTTGATTTACAATAAGTACTAGATTTAAGATGTTAGAAATTTAGGTTAAACTAAGCCTTTTTAGTATCTTTTAGTAACTCATATGTAAGTTACTAAAAGATACTAAAACATATGAGTTTCTTGTTTATTCTAGGTATATACTGATCTCCTTAAAATCTTATATGTACTTAAACTAACTAATACATTACTTGATACAATGCACAATAACGGAAACACTATAACTACTCCAGGATTAAGATGTGGGACCTGTTCCATTTAAAAGTCTCTCTCTCACTATCTAACCTATTTAAAGTTTCTACCTGATTAAAAATTGTTTCACTCCCCAATCCATCCATGATCAAAGAAAGCCATCCATGATAAAAGAAATACCAATGGAAACTATGATCAATACAACTCTAGGTTTATAGGGTAACATGGAGGGTATAATTCTTTCTTCAAATGCAATAAGTACACTAAAATGGATATAATTATCTTTCATTATCTTGATTTCTTAGTCAATAAATAAAGAAGTTTAATTATCTTACATGGGTTGAATTTTTATGTTTGTTTTTGTAAAAATTTTCAATTTGGAGTATAGAATTATTAATTATCAATGTCAAATAAACAAAAACTTGAATACTGCCAGAATATTATTAAAAAATAGAACCATAAAAAAATCATTATACATGTCCAAATTCATGTATCTATATTCAAAATTATCCCAACTATACATTATTTACTAAATGGAAAATCATTCCCAAGATACATAATGATACCTCATGCCCAAAATAGAAAACATGGAACCTCATGCCTTAGATATATAATGGCACTATGTTCCCAAAATGGTGGATTGTGCCCAAGATACATAATGTAACCTCATGCCCAAGATACATAATGGTTTAGTCATTGACCCTCAGCACCTTGACAACTAGCAAGTGCATCTCCAAATACAATATTTATCTTCTTTGAGTTGAAGGAAACTCAAGTTCCAAGGAAAAAAATTACTCAAGTGTCTTAGAGTGCTTTTAATGGTCATGCATGAATTGACATTCAAATATTCAAGAGGTGATTTGATCATTCACATTAGAATTGAGATAGAAGATAACAATTATGTGATTTATATTCATATCATATAGGAAAATGATAGTAGCATCCCTCAATATGTATTAACATTTATATTAATTATCGTCTAATTAAAGGACACATGTAATTATTTTAATTTATTTATGGATACAATTATACACATCTCTAACTTATAACTTGAGTTCAACTTTCTTGGAGAATATGTATCCTACCATGTGGTTGTAGTAGTATCATCACATAGGAGCTATACTCAGTAATAAATACTTTACAATTATGTTTACCAAATATTTGTCAATTATAAAACTATATACATAATCAATGAAAATATAAAAAAAATGTTTCTTACTAACTTCACCCAAGAAATTATCTTGAATAGGAGACTATGTTGGCCAATAACAAGCATGTCCACAATGACAACATTGATAAGGATCAAATTGACCGGAATGAGAATGGCCATCCTAGTTAGATGTCATGCTTGGTATAGAATAGGTAGCATAGCCTAAAGCTCATACACCTAGTGGTCTAACATTGTCTAAGGATGGATCTTAATGGGTTCTTTGCATAAATACACTTTGGTAGATTAAATTATGTTTCAAAGACAATATTGAAATACTAATGGTAGAAAAGTTGTCTCTAAGATGAGGTGGCTTTGGGTGGGGGGAAAGGGGAGGTTAGACATATGCCTAGGAGGGAGTAACCCTCTCATTCTATTATTCCTGACACTTTCTTGACCATGAGAAGAGCTAAGACCAACCCCTAGAATTCACAAATGTCAAAATAATTGACATGACAACCAATAAATTATGAAGAAAATACAAGGGAATGCCCTTGTTATTGCAGGGAGGTTTATCAAATACCATGAACCACTTATCCATTTAGTGGTATTTTCATGATTGGAATGTGCACCAATGCATGGAAATTACTCTCTCATCCTAGCCATATACTTATATATATTGAATAATTGGCCATGGGCATGGTCAACGATGAATAAAGGGCATGGTCAACTTCCCTCCTACTTTTCCTTGCCATGTTAGGGCTAAAAACAACAACAAAATAGGCTCATAGTTGCAAAACAATTATAGAAGAATGCACCATGGGTTAAGAAAAAGAATGGAGAAAGGGGTCATGATTTTAACTTATACTTTTATAGACATATAAATGCACATGTTTTTTAAATTCAAGTGTGCTACTTTCATATACAAAAATGGCATAGATCCAACTATCTATGAGACAATTCATTGCATGGAACTTCAACCCTCGTTGAGATTATTAAATAGGAACCTGTACATATTCTTAGAGCATGTGCTCATTCTTAATACCTTTATTCAACTTACAAGCTTCCTAAAGCATGTGTTCATTCTTAATACTTTTATTCAACTTACAAGCTTAATTGACAACACATTTCACTAACTCTTTGTTCACAAAAAAAAACGCATTAACCACAAACATGAATATCCAAAACCCTTCTATAAATACAATCATTATATTATACAAATTTCAAAACAAACTAATTCTACTCAAAATTAAAGCATTTTTGATCTTTCATAAATCAAAACATTATAAAAACACAACAACAATAACAATAATAATATTGGGGCTATCCTTAAAATCAATCAAGCTTACATTCTAAATGAAAATAATTCTTTACCAATCAACATAATTGGCTTTATTTGAAATTGGTTTTACAAATTTTATAGTGTGGGCTTCCACCCATAAACTTAGGTCATAAACATACTCTATAAAACCTTTTACTTTTACAAGTGAGATTCATTCATTTCCGAGGCTCAATCAACATATTTGGATTTGTTTGAAATTGGTTTTACAAATTTTCTAAAAACCCAAACAATAGTGTGGGAGACCACTCCTAAACCTACGTCATAAGCATACTCTATAAAACCTTTTACTTTTACAGGTTAGATTCATTCATCTCCGGGGCTCATGATTTTGTTTCTAATTTCAAAATTACTAAACTTATTACTACTAAAATGATTATTAGTTGCTCTTTGCAAATTTATGTGTACATAAAATCTTATTATTTCAAATTTTTAGTTGGTGCTTTGTAAAGTCAAATTTTTAGTTGGTGATTTGTAAAGAGATGGACTTCCACCTTTATTACAGGTTTCTATATCTATTTAACCAATAAAAAATAGTATTAAATTTAATTTTAAAATCAAAAAATATTTTAATCTAAATAATATCATAAAAATAAATAGTATTTCTTATAATAAAAAAAACACATTTTACAATCCAATAATATCCCTTCTTTTTTTTTAACATTATTTAACATTAATTCTATTAAAAAACTAAATATTATCCCAAATACTATTTAATCTCTTATATACTAAAAACTTTTTTATTAAATGAAACTCTCAATATTAAAAAAATATACAGTGCATTATATATACCTCACAAAAAACTCATACACTGTTTTATCCAATGCCCTACTTAAAAACATAAACAGGTAAAAAAAACTCATTTTAAATTAAATTTTTTTTGGTTGAATTCGTAAGGATTTTTAAACATGTTAAATTTATTTATATAGTCAGAAATACAATTTAAACAAATAAAAAGGTAAGAAAAACTCATTCTAAACTTTTTTGTTGTTGTTGTTGATGTGATAAGGATTTTTAAATATGTTGAATCTATTTATACAATTAGAAATACAATTTAAACAAATAAAAATAACCATTTTATTTCAGATTTACATCACCTGAATCTATTTATACAATCAGAAATACAATTTAAACAAATAAAAATAACCATTTTATTTCAGATTTACATCACCTGAGACGGAAAAAATAATATAATTACAAATTTCAAAGTTTCAATCAGTGAACTATATGATAAGATTATTTAGTTTCAATCAGTAAATTGTGTGATAAGATTATTTACTTACATTTTGAAAATTTTGACAAACCCCCCCTTGCAGATTTCATGTCGAATCCCAGTATGAGGTTGATCATGGGAATCAATTTGCCTCCACCACCTACCCTACCCACAGTCGCAGAAGCC
The DNA here is from genome assembly GCA_010110895.2 of Picea sitchensis. NCBI lineage: Eukaryota > Viridiplantae > Streptophyta > Pinopsida > Pinales > Pinaceae > Picea > Picea sitchensis. The sequence continues at coordinate 50,706 of SNQJ01S0046676.1, read as the reverse complement.
GATATCACAAATCCAATAATCGTAGCCACGACGATCCTCCAATTGGATTTCAATTCCTGCATTCCTGCATGACGAAAAAACCCAAATCAATACATAAAATCCAGATGAAAAATTATGCAGATTAGGTCATGGATTTTACGATTCCCGAGTTACTCACAGGCCACACTTTGTGGCTCCCAGTTAGAAAACCTAAGAGCTTCGAAACGGACTTAGACTGAAATATGTTGAACAGATATTCCACAGCCTCAAATCCTTCCATTCCTGTTTTATGAGGGATGACATGCGTTTCGACTTTGGATTGATTTCTTCCACCTAGAACCGAAGGCGAAGTCCAAACCACATGCTCTTGTCCTCGCGATTACTGTATTAATTATATAGGGTGAACATAATCATTACAGTAATCGCGAGGCTGGCTTTCAGCCTCGCTATTACTGTAATGATTATCTTCTCCATATTAATATAGAGATTTGCTTGATGATGACCGAATTCGATTTCCCTTAGCCGTTACAGAAAAGTCCAACATTGTGCACAATCCAGGAGAGCGCACTGTCGCGACTCGCGATTACTGAGATGATTATCTTCCCCGTAGTAATATAGACGACCGAATTGGATCTCCACCAATCTGCGCGATCCATGCGAACGCACTGTCGCTACTCGCCCTCACGTGAGAAGGGCATCTATATCCGACAGTGACCACATGCTTGCACGAGAAATATACATAAATACAAACGGAAAAATCCCCAGAAACGAACTAAAAAGCTAGAACGTTTGGATTAGGTTATTTTGAAATCCGTCCTAATGCTTTTTTCCATGAAAAATTGTTATTTAATTAAATAAATAATAAGTTAGTAAGTTAAGAAACTGAGGAAGATTCGAAGTACATTCGAAAAATAAATGGTTTTTTATATGAAATAAATAATAAGTTAGTAAGTTAATGAGACTGAGGAAGATTCGTAGGACATTCCAGAGCATATTTCGTGAAGTTGGCCGGGCATGATCCCCTGTATTATTAAATTGTATATACAATTTATTTTTATTCGACATCACATCTTCGGCAGCTTTGTCAAAATGTAAGTAAATAATCCGATCACACATTTCACTGATTGAAACTTCAAACTACGCTGAGATTCTGAAATCCTTTTACAGTCTTAATTTTTTTTTCCTTGAAAAATAGTTATTTCATTGAATATTTATTGAAGTTGAACCTGAATTTTATGTATAATTTATTAATAGAAGAAAAGGCTTTGTTTGACTATGATTATTTTGTTGTTTAAAATTTAGTTTTGAATGTAGAAATGGAATTAGTATGGGGAAAAACTTTTACTAGGATTATATAGAAATAATCACTCAAATCTACATATCACAATTAATGATCTTTTAATATATAAAAACCTAATTTAATGATTAACAATAAAAGATGCTAGCATATTCTTAGTGGTCCTCTCAAATCAATGAATAAGATTCATTGTTCATAACTTGATGTTTACTTTTTCACATTTACCTATTCATATTAAAAAATTACTGTAAGACCATATGATTGTCATCTTTAAATGATTAACAAGAATTAATATATGTGGAAATTTTTATTGTTACTTTTACATGATTAAACAACATATTGATTAAAGTGTTGAAATGTGAACCGCCTCAGTTTTTTTATGGAGTGGGGTTTTAAAGCCATTTTAACACCAATACCTATGGGCTTTTCCACAATGTGTGGGTAGTGGAATTGGTGAGAGATAAATGATCTATTTAGTATTCACTCAACTTCAACACGATCTGTTGAATTTGTTGTTCGTTTTCAAAACATAAGGTTGATAATGTTATGATTAATTAAAAAGAACATTTTTATAATCAATAACTTCTTCATTATGTTAAAAACTAGCACAACAACAAGCAAGCTGCTGGTGAAGGGTAAAATTTCCTGCTTAGTAAAATTCAAACCTGGAGGGTGTGTTGTTATCGACACAATGTTGCAATCATCAACACTTCCCCACAGAAACATTTGCATTCCGGCTAAGATTGTCCCAGACAGAGGCTTAGTGAAAATGCCATCTATCTTCTCATCTATGCATATGTGTTGGAACCTCACTGCTCCCTCTTACACCATGTCTCTTATGAAGTCCTACAAGATCCTTTGAAAGCCACTCTGCTTCATGATTTGCATCACTGGTTGCGATATATGAGTGCTACATATATCTTCTTCATGTCTCAAACTAGAGACTATATAATATGTTTCCTTATGAAACTATCACTATAGCTCCCTCTTAGAGATATCACTAGTGTCCTTCCTCCTTCTCGGAACAAGAAACAAGAGCAACAATATTTCCATGGCAACCTTCATGGAATTTAACAAGATAACCTACCAGACAACAAAACAAGAATATATACTCAAGGGGATATCAACAAGTGCATCTCTCGCATTTAAGTGGTTAGTATAATTATCATAACTTCAATAGATCAAGATGCAACATACGATCACAATAATGCCATAAAAACTAGAGACATATCAAAAAAATCAAACCTGGAGGGTGTGTTGTTACTTTGGATGTGTTGGAACTGAGATCCCTCTGGATCTATGATTTGTTACTTGGACAAAAGTCCCTTATCCTACAAAACACCCTCAAGATAATGATACAATTTAACATATACAAGTACATACCTCGGAAATTGTAGCACCATCCGGAAACAACGGTAAGCAGGGACAAACCCTAAAACTTCAAGGTGCTCCAACTAGCTTGAAAAAATAAAACTGTGTAGTGAAAAGGTACTGCGGAAAGGTACATCGGAAAACTGCAGTGCCAAGGTAAATCTCACGATCTTCCTTTCAGTGATTAGACTATTATGAAGGAAACCAAGCTCTGAAGCCATGTTGAATTTTCGTTAATTACATTAACATTAGATTTACCATAGCAATTTGAACTTCTTTTGTATGCTTGTTTCTCCATAGGCGATGTTTCACCATCTCCACCCAAACATAGGCACCTGCTCGTGCCACCCCTGAGCATAACATATACATCTTGGGAAACCCTTCAACACAAGGGGAGAAAACCCATCAAACGTTCTTATAGAGAATATCCTTGCGAAGACAATAAACAAGAACAAGCCCTGTCCACTAGAGAAAACCACAAAGAAGATAACCCAACAACATAGATGCAACACCCTAGATAGAGTGCTAGGGTGTCTAGCCTCCACTAGCACACCACCAAGAGATAACCAACAACGCATACGAAACTCACTCTAGCCAGAGTGCTAGAGTGGCTAACCTTCACCGTGCACATCACAAAAGATAAACCCTAGTGAGAGGTATGAGGAAACCCTAACCAAGATGTGCCCTACTTCCTTCCTTCTAAAGCTCTCCACAAAACTTGCTCTATATCTCCATGAGAGAGTGTGTCAATTGAGGAAGGCGTCACTCATTTATACTAATCTATCCAGTGAATTTTTTGGCAGGGACGATTTGAATTTATGAAAAATATAATTTATGTTTATCTTTTTCTTCTAGAGTCGACTTTACTTATGGAGCATTGTAATTCTTCTTTATTATTTTTTGTGAGGTTGACTTCTCTTCTGGGATCTTCTTTGAGTTCCAATGGTTTTCCTTTAATGTCATGGAAACTTCATCTATAAGAAAGGTTATCTCGGAGGTGAATACCTCCCGCAGCTACTAGAAACATAAACATAAGAATCTTTCTAGATTGTAGGTGTTTTTCATTGAAATTGAGATCAAGAAGCATCATTTATGGAGCAAGTCCCTTGTTGTCTTCTCGTGACCTTGGTTAGACCTCTAGACCCATTCTTGGTGCACAACTAACCTAATCATGGTGCCCATAACACCCTTGAAGGAAATTGATAACCAACAAAGTTCAAATGTGGCACTTTGAGGACTCATCCATTGTACTTGAACTTCAGAAGTAAGCTTGATGGCCAAAGATTATTTGTTTCCTTCCCTGACTATTGGAATGTACCCAAGACACATCCATGATGCCCAAAATATCAAAATGGTTGCCATATTCAACTCGGATACGAAAGACCCTCTACAGAGAGATGGTATCATGGTTTTAGATGTTTTTCATGGTGATTAACATTAAGAATATTCAATGACATTTTCATGGTGCTTAAACTTGAGAAGCTAATTTTAGGGATAGGGGCTATGTTTTCCCTTTCCTAGCCATGGTTAAGGGACTACGGATATTGTTTCCATATCATGAGAATGGAAACAATATGTGATGCATAAAACATATGGATGGAACCCATATCCAACTCCCCAGACAAAGACCCCCTTGTGAGGGATCATGTCATTGTTTCTAGATTTTATTCATGGTGCTTGAACTAAAAAATGTCCAATTAATGCTTAAGGCCCTTGCTTCCCTCTTTGAGCATGTTTATATGTTAAGGCTCATTTTCAATGCACAAAATCTACTTGTGGCATTTGTGTCCCACTCAAAGGTCTAGAAAGAATCCCTACAAAGGACTCATGTGTCAATTCAAGGACTCATTCAAGGTTCTTGAGCCGAAGAAGATTCAAGAATTTCCTAAGGTGCATGTTTTATTTCCTTGACCATGGTCAAGGCCTCATGACCCATCCTTAGTGTTAAAAAAATCCTAATGGTATCCATATCTAACTCTTATACCAAGGACACTCTATAAAGGACTTGTATTTAGTTTCTTGGTGTTGTTCATGGAAGTTTAGTCCAAGAACTGGAATTCAGAGCCTAAGTACCAAGTGTTTTTCCTTCCCTAACCATGGCTCCTTATCTCTAAAAGGTTCATATAGGAATTAATCCCCCTTTTCTACCACTAACCATGATTAGACATCAAGGCCCATTTCTAGTGCACAAAAACTACTCATTTCACCACTTTCCTACCTATGTCATGAATTTGGGGGGATGATCATTGAATGCAGAGATTTAAATAAGTTAATTATGAAATAGGTAGTGGAAAAGCATGAAAAAATATAGCATTGATGGTGTCCCTATTTAGTGTTATGTTCTTAAAGGGAACATATTTTTCATATTTCTTTGAGAAATTTAACATAAAGTTATAAAATGAAGCATTGTAATTATGTCCTAATTGTTTTATCATGAAGCATGATTATGTGATTCCATCAACAAACTTTTGGAAAATACCCAACAATATGTTCAACATATCAATGTGGCATAGTGACACAATAAAAAATTTAGGATATGTAGGGATACCTTCCCCTCAATACTATAATATAAGTTATGGATTTTGTTGATAAATACAATCTTCAACCACAAAATAATATTTAAAGCCAATATTTTCATTAGAATCAAGTCAACATAATGATGCATATCACATATAGCCATGGGATAGATAGTAATGAAGACGAGAGGATAATATTGAAGGAGTCTAATTTCTACATAAGTGATAATAAGTATCATGACTTACATAGAAAGGATTGAATTTTTGACCAACATCCCATCACATTCATTCATAAAGGGGGGTTTTTAAATTGCAAACACTCAGGTCAATATATTGTTTCATATTAAGAGGGGAGAGACATTTTTTAATTGAAATGGATTTGAAGGTATTGGAGGTGGGGGAATGCATGGAACAAGGAGTTATCGCATGTTGGACAATAAATCAATACCCAATAAATTATGGTGAAACTCTCTTTGAGAAGAATAAATTGATAGTGAGGTCACACCTTCACCCCTTATTGAGATCAACTAAATCCTTTGTATGAAAATTAATATTGAGAACCAAAGACCTTTGATGACATACCTCTCTATTAATCAGTTTCCCTAACCCCCATTTTATTTGTATTTATGTATGTAGGGTTTTATCTCTAATATTGGATGGTTTAATTTGTTGCAAGTCGGTTCTATGAATTTGTAAAATCACATAGCTTTATCACATATTTAAGGGTAGAGGTTTTTTCCAATTCAATGGGCTCTCTTGCAAACCTTGATTTTTCACTATGTAGGGACAATTTTGAGTGGGTTATTTTGGTTGGAAGAACGAGGGTTCTGTGTTTTTTACAAAAATTGGTAAGCCAATATCACCAAAAAACATATCCAATTCCTCTACAAAACCTCACGGGGATGTGTTTATTGTAAGTTTCCAGATGTTTCTTTGCAAAAATTTTGGGAGAAATTTTTTTTTCCGGGTAGAGACACTGTTGTGGGTGGGAAATCCCACCTACGGACTAGCATTAAGGGTTTAATTATGCATGCAGAAAATGACCATTTAAAGGCCTCTATTTTTTTCTATTCTCCCAACACAAAACTCCACATCCATGCAATACAAAGGTGAAAACAAGATTAGGTGACTCTACCTTAAATCCTTCGTTTGATGTTGATCCCTTCACTTTCACTCACTCCTTGACTGCAAGCCTCCTCCCAAAGTTGACCTTCATTCACACATGGACAAACAGAGAGTTACATACATGCATTTCATATACTAATTGTTGGGTTAGATGTGACAATATCATAAAATAAATACACAATTTGAACACATGATATGGTGGGACGAAAAAAGTATTCCTTTTTGTATTAATCTTCACAAGATTAAACTTTACAATATGTGGTCGGCACTTCTCCTTGAATATGGTCCTGGGATCCTCTTCAACTGTGCTCCAACTACTTTTGTATATGCTTCTCTTCACACAATAGTTGCAAAAGGTTGAGGCTAGGGGAATGTTAATTTAGGTAGATTTTCTTTACTATGATTTTCCTCCTCTCAAATGGGACCCATAACCTTTCTTTTATAGGCTAGAAGGAGCTAGGTATTTAGTTGATTGACAGGCCATGCATGGTTGAAAGGTTTAGTAACTTACCCAAAACTGTGTGTTTTGTCAACAGCTTTCCATTTTCCGTGCTTTTGTAGATACATGCGGGTTGTAATGGGCCAGCTAGTGTGTACACATGGGCTGTAGTGGGTCAGTGAGAGTGTACACGAGGTCTGTAGTGGGTCAACTAGCATGTGTCTTTAAAAAATGTTTTTTTAAGAAGAGATGTTTAGTAGTGGTTTGGCAAAGAAGGCAAATGAGATAGCCTGATGCCAGGTAAGCATGTCTGGTGCAAATTAAGGTTATAACAGATGCCCCCTAATGTGTGAGGTCAGAAGAGCATCTGATGGCCGAAATACATTATCAATATTTATCAACGTACCAAACCAGTGAGCCCAGGGACCAAAATTTGGGAGGTGCCATCTGCAAAATAGCAATTGTCTCACCGAGGCGGGCATACCCATGCTTAGGATGAAATAAAATAATGGTTTCCAATCAAATACACTGCAGATCCATTTCATGTAACTATATAAAGTGTAGCTGCGAGAAATACACAATGGATCTACATCTTGAAATCAAAAGATATACATGTATATTATCCATCTTCTAGAAGCTGATAAGGCCTGATGGCTGGAGGTGAGGTCTTCAGAGCTTGAGAAACAACTTCAAAATCTTCAAAACTCAAGTAGGAGTGTAATATGAGTGTACGACTTCATTACCCAGTGGTCTTTGATGGCTTGTCGTGCATGGACTAGAGGATATTGATGATCAGACTAAAGGCTTCATTGATTTTGAACAAAGACTTGATTGGAATTTCGGGATGGCCAGGCACGAGGGAAAGAGACAAACTGCAGAGGGGCCGACTCAAGCTTGGTAAAAACTTCCCTTGGAAAATAGCATGAAAAATGATGAGACTCAGGCAGCACGATGTTGACATAAGTTCACGATGCAGAAGGAAATGCAAACTATCCATATGTTTGGAAGAATAACCAAATGGAGGAGGACACAACTCTATGGAGCGGGAATAGCTTCCTAAGGTCATATTAAATCCTAGGGATTGACGAACAAACGAAAGGATGTGCCTTGTCCAAGGGTGACTCATTGTGCTGCCTATAAAAAGAAAATACTTTTCCCTTCCTCTTTTTGCGGTATATTTGATTTTTTTTTTTTGTCCTTTTCAATAATTTTGGAAAAAGAATAAAAGAATGCTACATTACAAAGGAGGATCGAGTGTCACAAACATACTAGTTCCAAGTGCACGAAACACATGGATACTCAGGGAAAAGGGACATATGTAGGAAAAGGACACTCAGGAAAAATCCTTTAAGGGCCAAAGGTGTCAAGACACAGAGGCGAAGTGCTACAGGGCTTGTGTATAAGGCATGCTTCATATGGTTTAGTTGAGAGAAACATGGAGTTGGCATTAGGCCAAAGACGTAGGTATGCAAATGCGGTTAACAAAACACACAATGGTAACGTCCTTCGATGTAACTTTAACGAGCCCAAATAAGGTAAGCTCGGCGGTTTTTCATATTTAGAGAGTTTGAAAAAACATAAAAGGAGACTCCGTTGGGGTACTTTTTCGAAGATAGTCTAGTCGGCTCGAAAAAGGGGTAAACTAGCACCGACCAGACATCTATTCAAAACCATTTTAACGAGTGTGATAAAGACAAGGCCACTTGACAATTTTTTCATTTTTAAGGAGTCTGAAAAAAGCTTAACTNTTCTTTTGGACCATTTTAACGAGTGTGAAAGAATAAGGTCACTCGATGATCTTATCAATTTTAGGGAGTCTGAAAAGAACTTAACTATAGGCTTCGTGTGGGTTCCTTTTTCATAAATTTAGTTCCTCAGGCTTGAAAAAGGGTTAACCTTATACCTGAGAGTACTCTTCTAGATAACCGAGGATCCTAGAGTATACCTTTGTTCGTACAGTTGACCATCCAAACCGAAAAAGGGGTAAACTACTGCCGGACAAATGTGCCTTCAAATTTCAGTTTAACGAGCGTCAAAGACAACAAGATCGCTCAAAAATCTTTTCATGTTTTAAAGGTTCTGAAAAGGGATTAAACGGAGACCCGTTGGGGGCTACAACTCATGTATGAAACTGGTTTAGGTAGAGCCCGTTGCTAGGCTCATACCAAGAGTCTCTTCGATAGTCAACTTGGAAAGTCTCCCAAAAGGGAAGAAAACACAAACCATGGTGTAAGTCCTCCCATGATATAGAAACCGTAGTCATGGCTTCAAGGATAGCCTCATGTGAAGGTAATTCAAAATCTGAGAAATCACACAAACGAGGGTCGACAGTCCCAAAGGGTGAAGTAAACTGACCATACTCCATATGATAATGGAGGTTCTGGCCAGGACTGGCAGAGTCTATGAGGGAAGAATCACAAGCATGAGGGCTTGAGGATCTACAAACAACGAGATCAGACTCAGAAGGATACTCGAGCTCACTTGGACCAAGAGGAGGAAGCAAGGGCTCCCATGCCCCCATTGGATAAACCAATGGATAAATTGTTGATTCCAAGTCTTGAGAAGGAAAACATGATTTCACAAGTTCTTGCTCAGAGGCAATTGAACATTGAGGATAAGACACCACATAATTAACTCGTGGCGGGGTGGAGTCTACATGAACACTAGGAACATATAAAGGGGAAGCCTGAACTAACGCTAAATTAGGATGGTGATTATCATATGCCAGTTGGTCAATAGTGACAATGCTTCCATTATGAGGGAAATGCATCACCCAGAAGGCCGTAGATACCACAACGTTCATAGCATATACATAATCACACCCGAGAAGAATATTGAAATCTAACGGGCCTTGCACCACTATAACATCAACAAGGACAGTCTTCCCACCTAACAAGATAGGTAACTGAGGAATAATCCCCAAATATTCACTAGGACGTCTGTCAAAAGCCAACAATTCATGCAAAGAAGACAAAATCTCAGGAGATCCTAAGACTTTCCAAACTGAGGAGGATAAAATACTTGCAGAGGCTCCTTCATCCACAATACATCGATAAATGTTTGTTGAATTAACTTCAACCCTTATTTGAAAAGGTGCAGAAGAAGGAAGACGAGGCTCAACAAGATCATTCCAATCAAAGGAAACAATCCTAGGGCTTGGAGGGGGTGTTCTCGGAGCGAGCAGAATGCCCCCTTGTTCTGAAAGTATGGAATTGGAAATGATGAAAGCATAGTCGGTAGACACTTCACTCTCCAAGAGAGGAGTGGGATCAACCGAAGATGGCATCGATGTGATCACTTTGGTGGACTTGACACTCTTGAAGAGAAGAGTGGGATCAACCGAATATTGCAACGACATGACCACTTTGGTAGACTCGACACTCTCCAAGAGAAGAGTGGGATCAACTAAAGATTGCAACAGTGTGACCACTTTGGTAGACTCGACACTCTCCAAGAAAAGAGTGGGATCAGCCGAAGAATGTGACGGCGTGACCACTTTCTCAACCAATGAATGCATAGGCTGGGAGACTGCATGGTCTAAAGGCACCTCACCCCTCAAAAGAGGAGTGGGATCAGCCGACGAATT
>SNQJ01S0046676.1:24612-40312 GCA_010110895.2 Picea sitchensis | reverse complement strand
AGAGGAGTGGGATCAGCCGATGACTGCATTGGCATGACCACTTTCTCAACCAATGACTGCATAGGCTGAGAGACTACAAGGCCTAAAGGCACCTCACCCCTCAAAAGAGGAGTGGGATCAACCGATGAATGCATCGGCATGACCACTTTCTCAACCAATAGCTGAATAGGCCGAGAGACTACAAGGTCTAAAAGCACCTCACCCCCCAAAATAGGAGTGGGATCAGCGGATGACTGCATCAACGTGACCACTTTATCAACCAATGGTTGAATAGACTATGAGGAAACCTCAGAAGACTCGGAATCATAAGATCTTGTAGACAAGGACCACAATCTTTGTACCTCTAGAATGTCAGGGAACAAATGAGTAAGGTGATCTCCCTTGCAAAGATTACAAGGGAACTTAGGCTTACATCCTATTCTTCTATGTTTCTCAATAGAATCAATGCCCCCAGCATGACTAGCAGTGGTTGGTTGCACATCTCCAACATGACTTGCAGTGGTTAGTGATGAGTTGATAACATGACTTGCAGAGGCTACATACCTATTACCAGTACGACTAGCAGTGATTGGACTTTTCCCCCCAGCATGACTTGTAGAGGCTGGATGCGCTCCCCCAACATAACTTGTAGAGGCTAGGTGCTGGTCTTCAACGTGACTTGCAAAAGGTTGTCGACCTATCTCCAACATGACTCACAAAGGTTGGTGATTTATTCTTCCTATTCTTCCTCTTTCTATTTCGTTTAGACTTCTGGTTACTAGTAACTGTACTTTCACCAGAGGCGGGAGAAGGAGGAGGAGAAGACTTTGCCGACGAAGAAACATCAACAAGGTGCCCATGACTTAAGGTGTTTAACTGAGAAGCGTCAAGATCATTCAGGACATTTGGAATGGTACCCAACCAAACTGATAGTCCCACATTCAAGCCAGGAATGTACAAAGTGGCCATCAAAGGGACACCAATGTTTCCAAAGAAGGGAAAAACATAAGAATCCCCTTGTGAAGGGGCTTCTTGGTTGGTATCACCAGGAACTTTAGCCATGAAGATATTATGCACAGGTTCTCTCCTTGCGGGATCATTCAAGTCTGTAAAAGTCTCTCACACTGACTATGGCAAACCAGTGTTATCAAAACAATGCCTATAAAGAGGTGGCTCCACATTTCTAAGCGGAAGACCGAAAAGTCTTCATGATGGGAAGAGTGGGCAGTCTACCACCCTAGGTCAGAGACCCAAATCAATGACTGACTAACTCACTATGGAAAACTAGGGAGCATAGAGCACACACTAAAAGTTCCTAAAGGAAAATCAAGCAAACTACTAACTAGTTGGAAGAATAGTTACACCAACCAATACTAGAGCAACTTACCGGTGCAAGTGTAACTCGAATATGGAAGCACCCTCTGGGTATACTCTGCAAAGCGTGGCCCGATGTCTATCCTAGGTACTGCGGTATACCCCTGCGGTCACCTGTGTAAGTCCCTAAAATAAAGTCAACTAGGTTTCCAGCTTGTGAACAATCACCAGGAGGGTACAGTCAATAGTTGGGTGGACCGCAATGAGCAGGGTATCAAGCCTGAAACTTATCAAGGGTATCGAAAGAAAGTGTTCTGGAAGACGACTAAGGACCTCGAACAGATTCGAGACCCACAAAGCTCCATGGAAAATGCAGTCAACAAAATCCCAAGATAATTCCTCTATATGTGTTCCCCACTACACTTGGTCCGGCTTTGGGGGGGTTATCTCCGCTACCTTTCCGCATGCGACCTCGTGTTTATCCCCTGTGTTAGAGCGGGGTCCCGGATAATTTCCACGTTACTGAACTTCTACACTCCTTATCGCAGACTCGTATTTTTGTTTTAATGGCCTTGAAGAGTTTCCTCTCCAACCTAATTCAAGGCCCTAACCCTAAACTAGTTGATGAACCCTACAAACATAAAAGTCTAGTTATTTTTAATTAGCATTCTTTTTAAGGCTTCATTTACTCAAAAGGTGTGGTAGTTCTACTGATGTTGTTAAGACTCTTGCAGAAAAAAGAAATGATAAGAACACTAGAAAAGAAGGATTATCTTTCTTATTTTTCTTTTGAAATGTTTTTAAGATGAGAAGAAAACACAACACTATGATAATTTCTTTTTCTTTTTCAAATAACAATGCAAGGCAAATGTTAGGAAAGAAAGAGAACTAACAAGCTATTTTTTTTTTTAATATATTTTCTTCCATTCAAAATAAGTAACAAGATTTTATATTTTAATGAAAAAGAAATCTATTGTTTTAATCAGACCTAAGTTGTCGAATACAAAGACCAAGATTAAATAAAGGCAATCCTTGAGAGGTATAACTCTTGATAAGGAAGAGAATGACTACCTCTCCTTAAACAAAAAATTTCTCAATAGGCACGCTTCTAATAGATTAACAGCCAGCGTGTGCACACGAGCTGTGTAAGGTCAGAGCATCTGTACACACATGCAGGCCTTATACATGCCACATGTACCTCTGCAATTATTGAATAATGAAAAAATAAAAAAACAAGCAATCAAACACTGGCAGAGACTACTATTATTGAGAACCAAAGTCCCTTGAAGACTCAAAAACTTACTTTGACAGAAAAGAAAAAAAATTCAAGGAAGATTTCATAAAACAAAACCAATCTGAGGTGGTACCTAAGCTACAAACTGCAAAAGCAAAGACAAGAATGAGATCCAGAAAAAGCCTGAGAAGGATCAATTCTGACAGGGGAGAGGATGACCGCCTCTCTAAAAAAAAAAAAATCTGAATTCAGACACGCGACTGACACTTCATCAGCTAGTGTGTGCACGAGGGCTGTGTGAAGGTAGGGCGTAGGTACACGCATACAGGGCTTATACAAGCTGCGTGCACCTCTGTGACTTTCATAAAATAAAAAGAATCCAAGCAAAGAAAGTAGGGAATATTGGTATGGAAGACCAGAATCCCTACTAGCTCAGGCTCTTGTAGAAACTCAGAAAAAAGGTGATGAAACAAATTTAAAACTACCAAAAAAGTATCCCCAGAAAACCTGAGAGATCCCTAGTATGGTCGCCGATTCTATTGTGGGTGGGAAATCCATCCTACGGACTAGCACTAAGGGTTTAATCATGCATGCAGAAAATGACCATTTAAAGGCCTCTACTTTTTTCTATTCTCCCAACACAAAACCCCAGATCCATGCAATACAAAGGTGCAAAAAAGATTAGGTAACTCTACCTTAAATTCTTCATTTGATGTCGATCCCTTCGCTTTCACTCGCTCCTTGACTGTAAGCCTCCTCCCAAAGCTGACCAGCATTCACAGATGGACAAACAGAGAGTTGCAAACATGCATTTCATATACTAATTTCTGGGTTAGATGTGACAATATCATAAAATAAATACAAAATGTGAACACATGATATGGTGGGACGAAAAAATTATTCCTTTTTGTATTAATCTTCACAAGAGTAAACTTTACAATATGTGGTCAGCAATGCTCCTTAAATCTAGTCCTCGGATCCTCTTTAACTGTGCTCCAACTAATTTTGTAAATGCTTCTCTTCACACAATAGTTGCAAAATGTTGAGGCTAGAGGAATGCTAATTCAGGTAGAGTTTCTTTACTATGATTTTCCTCCTCTCAAATAGGACCCCTAACCCTTCTTTTATAGGCTACAAGGAGCTAGGTATTTTCCTCCTCTCAAATGAGACCGAATTCAATTTGCTTTCGTTGTTACATTTTGCACGATTAGGAGAGCGCAGTGCCGCAAAGCCAACCTCACGATTACTGAAATTATTATTTTCTGGAGATTTGCTTGATGATGCCAAATTCGATTTCCCTTACCCGTTACAGAAAATTCGAACATTGTGCACAATCCAGGAGAGCGCACTATCGTGACTCGCCCTAGGAAGTCAGTCTCGCGATTACTGAGATGGTTATCTTCCCCGTATTAATATGGAGGACCGAATTCGATCTCCACCAATCTGCATGATCCATGAGAACGCGCTGTCATGACTCGCCCTCGCGTGAGAAGGACATCTATATCCGACACTGAACACATGCTTGCACAAGAAATATAAATAAATATAGTCAACATTTTCGAGATACAAACCGAAAAAATCCTCAGAAAAGAATTAAAAAGGTAGAATGTTTAGATTAGGCTATTCTCAAGAAGATTTGAAGTACATTTGAGAAATAAATGGTTTTTATATTAAATAAATAATAAGTTAGTAAGTTAATGAGACCAAGGAAGATTCGTAGGACATTCCAGAGCATATTTCGTGAAGTTGGTCGGACATGATGTCTAGTATTATTAAATTGTATATATAATTTATTTTTATTTGACATCACATCTTCGACAGCTTTGTCAAAATGTAAGTAAATAATTCAATCACACAGTTCACTAATTGAAACTTCAAACTACGCTTAGATTCTGAAATCCTTCGACAGTCCTAATTCTTTAAAAATAGTTATTTCATTAAATAAATAATGAGTTAGTAAGTTAATGAAACTGAGGAAGATTGGAAGTATATTTAGGGAAGTTGAACGTGAAATTTTATATATAATTTATTTGTAGAGAAAAATGCATGGTCTAACTATCATTATTTTTTGTTGTTGAAAATTCAATTTTGAAAAGTTAATGAAATTGAGGAAGATTGGAAAGATATTTAGGGAAGTTGAAAGTGAAATTTTATATATAACATTTTACTACTGAATTTTTGGTAAATGTCCCCTAAAAAATCATTGCAAAACCTTTACTACCGAATTTCAGACAGATATCCCCTAAAATTATTGAAAAACCTTCATTTCATAGAATATTTAGACAATGGAATTGGCGAGAGATAAATGATCTATTTAGTATTCCGTCAACTTTAACACTATGTGTTGTTAAATTTGTTGTTTGTTTTCAAAACATAAGGTTGATAATGTTATGATTAATTAAAAAGAACATTTTTATAATTAATAACTTCTTCATTAGGTTAAAAACTAGCACAACAACAAGTTTTTGCTACTGGCGAACAATAAATTTTCCCAGGTAGTAAAAAATCCTTGGATAGTTAAAAAAAATCCTAATTGAGACAATAAAAACGTCAGGTCCAGCTGGTGTAGTAAATAATTGATCCAACAAATGATGTAGTAAATAATTTTATCAATTATTATCAAGCTAATTTCACTAATGATTAACCGTTATGTTTTAACATGTCAGAAAGATAATCTATAAAATTTTGATCTTTAATTTCTTGTGACCACTAAAAATATTCTAAACAAATTAAACAGTATCCATAAAAACCCAATTAAAAAATGATTAAATATGGCCATTGTCAATAAATATACTCCTTTCCGCCTAAGTAAACAATATAAAGACATAGTAAGTAAAGTAAACAATATAAAGACATACTAAGTAAAGTAAACAACATTGCATCTCTGCAATCCATGTTGCATTTGTAAGAAAAATAGAAACCTGAGCATGAGACGAATATTGTTTAAATGGTTATTTTCTATTTTCAAATGTTGTTTAAATGATTATTTTCCATTTTCAATTTAATGTTTAAAATGTCATCATCTCAATTGTCGTTGCAGCTTTATGATAACTTGATATAAAATGGGACCTTATAAATTAAAATTAAAATACTTAAAAGTTGCATAGCAACAATTGTTTTAGTGTAAGAAGCAAGTATTGAAAGCAAGAGTTACATAGCACTACAAGAAAAATGTAACATTCCTACTATCTAATGCAGCATATTATGGTGAGAGCAGTACTTTAATTATTACAAGGAGCTTCAACTCTAAATACTCACTCGTGTACTTTCATTTTTTTTTGGACTTAGATTGAAACACATTTGTGTAGATACACTTAGTTGGATTGACTTTCTATTTGGCATTTCATATTAAAAGTCCATGTTTTATTATTAAAAGTACTTATTCTGATAGAACAAAGTAGAAATATATACATGGAATAGTAGAAAGATTTGCATGGATATATAACTTTTATATAATAATAATAATAATAATAATAATAATAAACTTTACTCACTGACAAGCTCTGGCACCTGGTCGAATTGAAAAATCGCTGACATCGACAGGGTTTTCAGGGTTTGGGATCTGCTAGGCAGGACCGAGCCCAGGGATTGTGACCATGGAGGAGTTGGGCACTCCCCAGGTGTCCCTTCCGCCTCCTCCACTGATATTGCCTTCTGAGGATTTCAATCGGCTCTTGGCTGGGCAACCAAAGAAGAAAAACACTGAAGCTGTGAATTTGTTAAAAAATTGGACGATATTCCGGTGATCTCCCTCCCTCCAGAAACCCCGATCCAGGTTGCTCTGTCGTTGGCTGATCGAGCTCTCATCGGCCAGTTCACTGGGCTATGGTCATCCCCAAAATCCACTGAAAGCTGGGTCAACAGAAACTGGGTGCCGTTGATCAAAGAAAGTGTCACCTCTTACTTTTTGGGGAGAGGATACTTCCTCTTCGAATTCACATCAAAGGATGACAAAGATCTGATCTTCCAAAATGGCCCCTACTTCATGGGCCCTCAGGGTCTGTATTTGAATAAATGGACCCCGGACTTCGATCCGGCAGTAGACGTGCCCAAAGCAGTCCCGATGTGGGTCAGACTACCAAATCTCCCAGTACACTGTTGGAATTGGGACTCTCTGAGGCATATTGGAAATGCCCTGGGGAATTTTATAGATCGAGCGAACAATAAGGACCAATATGACTGTGCCAGGATCTGTGTAGAAGTAGATATGGAGGTGGGACTACCAGAGGCCATCACAATAAAGGTCAGAATCTAGACGCACTTACATAAATTGGACTATGAGCAACAACCCTTCAAATGCTGGAAATGCCATGTTTATGGCCACTTCGCCAGAGGCTACCCGACCAACAATGAGGTTGTGTAGGGGAAGGACGATGGATGGAACCAAGTCAAGCGATCCAAACCCTATCTCAAGACTTAGAAGCCGGGAGGCCCTAATGGCAAAGGACCTCACTAGGCCATTGTCCAGCAAATCCCACTCAAACCTGTTCTAGAAAATAAGTTTGATCCTCTAAGCTCACAACTAGAGAACACACAAGAGGTTGTGGTCCAAAAGGAGACAGAAGCTACCCAGGAGATCGAGGCCCAAAAACAGCTACTTCAAGTAAAGGTACTTCCTCAGACGCCCATAAAGAAACAAGTGCTGAAGATCCCAAAGGTATGACAATAGAAGTTAAGGAAGAAGAGAAGGAAACAGATGAATCAGAAGAGGAAGGAGAAATAGGAGAGTCCCAAACCTCGGTAAGAAGATCTTTAAGAGGCTAGAAAACTGACAGGGAAAAAAGGGAGCAGGAGACCTAAAAAGAAAAACTTAAGGGAAGCCAACCAACTTTGGAAAAACTGCTAGCCCCAAAGACTAAGATACTGAAAAACCTGCCCCAAGGCTCCAAGGGAGCCCACCAGAAACATAAATAATGAAGGTCATCTCCTAGAATGGTAGAGGTATGGGGACCAAAGAAAAGGAAGAAGCCATCAGAAGCTTAATCAGAACAGAAACCCCAGACATACTTCTTGTCTAGGAGACAAAGATGGAAGACTTAGCCTTCCTTCAAGCAAGCAAGAAACTTTGGATTAAAAGTGAAGCAAGAGAAATCTTTGCCCGGGGTGCCTCAGGAGGGATCAACACTCTTTGGAACGTCAACAAATTCACAGTCCTATTTGAGGCTAGGAACACTCATTGGTTGCTGTTGAAAATGCAGAATTTGGACACTAAGGAAACATTTTGCCTTTTCAATGTTTACTCCCCAGTCAATGTTGGGGAAAAAAAAGACTGTTGGGATTCTATAAGGCATCAAGCAGATTTGACAAATCTGGAAAATACAATTATTGCTGGAGACCTCAATCTCACTCTTCATCCTTCTGAAAAAAGGGGAGGCAACGTAGTTCGAGATCTGGCAAGGGAATGGGTGGAGGACATTATGCAGGACTGGGACTTGATGGATATCAAACCTTCTTCCGGTAAGTACTCTTGGTCTAATAAAAGAGTGTGCCCTGGACATATTGCTTCCAGGCTAGATAGATTTTTTATTCAAAGCTCCTATTTGATTCTAGGTTTAGAGCCTAGAATGCATATTCTTGCCAGCAGCGTCTCGGACCATAAGCCCATAAAGCTAGAACTACTAGCTCACCATGATCTGGGTCCCATCCCCTTTAGATTCAGCCCTCTCTGGGTAAAGGAGCCAGACTTTATGCAAACTGTCAAGGAATGCTGGAATCGGCCAGTTAAAGGATCACCTTTCTATATTTGGGAGGAAAAGCTTAGAAGGGTAAAACGAGTTCTAAAAAGATGGGTTAAAACTTTGTCCAAACTGGATACAGAAAGGAAATCCATTAAAGCTGCTTTTGTCTCCCATCAAACTTGTATGGAGAACGCTATACTCACAAAGGAGTTAATAGATCAAGAAGCTCAGCTGCAACAAAGCTATCACAAGGCCTGCTTAACTGAAGAAGAGTATTGGAGATTAAAATCTCACAATCTCTGGCTCAAAGCAGGGGATAGGAGAACTGCTTTTTTCCATAAGCAAGTCCAGGCAAGGAAATTCTTCAACACCATTTCACAGATTAAAGAGGATAGCGATATTCATAAGGATTTTGATCACATAAAGAAAGCAGCCTTTTCTCATTTTCAAAACTTATATAGTGAAGAAAAGGACCCAAACCAATACTCAGATCTGTTAGACATTATACCCACTGTAATTTCTCAGCGAATGAAGGAGACTCTTGAGGCCAAAGTCACTAAATATGAAGTCAAAAAGGCTCTGTTTGATATGGATCCGGATAAGGCCCCACGGCCGGATGGATTCTCTGCTAGATTGCTTCAAGCCTGCTGGCCAATTGTTGAAAAGGACCTTCTCAAAATGGTTCAAAAGTCTCAAAATACTCAGAAAATAGGCGACAACACAAACTCTACTTTCTTAGCCCTCATACCCAAGGAAAAAGGTGCCAACAACCTCAACAGATTCCATCTGATTTCCCTGTGCAACACTGGATATAAATTAATCACTAAAGTAATTGCAAATAGGTTGAAGATCATTCTTCCTAAAATAATTCCTGAGAATCAAGGAGGATTCATCCAGGGAAGGCAAATCGTGGACAATTTCATCCTTGTTCAAGAGACAATTCATTCAAGTCTTCTCCGAAAAGAGCAAGGTATGGTGATTAAACTCGATTTAGCAAATGCTTTTGATCGAGTAAATCATAGCTTTCTTTTAAATGTTATGAGCAAGTTTGGCTTTGGAGCAAATTTCATTAAATGGGTCCAGGCATGTATCTCGGAGCCATGGATTGCTCCGCTTGTAAATGGAAGAGCCACTAATTTTTTCAAAGCTTCGAGAGGACTTAGGCAGGGGTGTCCTCTTTCCCCTCTGCTTTTTGTCATCCAAGCCTCTGTCCTTAGCTTCCTGTTAGACAAAAATATGAAAGATCAAGATATTAATGGACTGTCCATTGCAAGAGGGATCAAAAACATTAATCACACCTTGTTTGCAGATGACACTATGCTTTTGGGTTCTGCCTCTCTCTCCTCTGCCTTAAAATTCAAAGCGGTTTTGGATGAATTCAGCGAGGCCTCAGGAAGCATTGTAAACAAGAGCAAATGCCACATCTTCAGCTGGAATATAACGCCTAGATCGCTTTCTGCCATTTCTAGATGTTTGGGTTTTGCAGCCTCCTCTTCTTGGTCCTCTTTTAAATACTTGGGCCTCTCTGTAACTCATAAGAGACCTACAAGCAAAGACTGGCTCCCTCAGCTGGAAAAATTCAAGTCCAAGATTCAAGCCTGGGGTTACTCCTGGCTCAATAATGCTGGCAAATCAGTCTTAATTAAATCTGTGCTTTCCAGCCTCCCTTTATTTCAATTCGCTGGGCTTCTCGCTTCGGCAACCATTTTAAAAAAAATGGAAGAGTACATACGAAGGTTATTTTGGAAGGGAGGAAAACAGAACGAAAACAAGATCTCCCTTATCAGTTGGGAAACCATCTCCAAGCCGTTGTGGGAGGGTGGTCTAAATTTCAAAAATCTCTGTCAGCAGAATGTGGCAATGGCGGCAAAGATTATTTGGAGGATTAATGCGCCCAAGCCTGGTTGGGCCCAATTGGCTCTCTGGAAAAAATATTTCAGAGGACCTCGGTCCAGATGTCTAGAAAATGTGATTCAAATGCCTAACTCGACATTTCTCAAACTGTATGCTAAATTCGCCCCTCTAATTATTGCGCACTCCTACTGATACCAGGTAACGGGAAAAAAATCAACATTTGGACATACAAAATCATGAATAAGGATCCAATAGAAGACATAGCCTCCATTAGATCGTTGCGTTGTTGGATGGACAGAGAGGGACTGCGATTGTTGTGGGATATTTCATGCTAGAACAAATCTGTCTAGGCAGGATGGAAATGCATTGAGGTGCCGGATCATATGACCACCGAATGGACCACGCTACTCGATTTACTGCATGGTTTGGCGCCCACACACATGAGGAAAAGAGACTTGAAAGGCTGGGAGCTGAATGCCAGAGGTTACGCCATCTCCTTGGGGTACACCAAACTGAATGAGAGGCCACATGTCCCCCCTAACCTAGCTCCTTGGCAAGGGGTCTGGCGTTTTCCTTCATGGCCCAAAGTGGACTTCTTTTCCTGGCTCTTCTACCATGGAAAAATCTTAACTTATGACTATTTGCAGAAGAAAGGATTCTACGGTCCCTCAAACTGCTCATTGTGCAATAAAAATGCAGAGACAGTAGTCCACCTAATTCTAGAATGCAACTTCTCCAAGTTGATCTGGTCCTCCTTTATTCAAGAATTGGATCCTAATTTCATGCTCCCTTGCAACACTGCCGAACTCTTCTCTAAATGGGCATTCAGATACCCAGGCCCTCCTCCTAAAAACCAGACAATTAAATCGGCATGGGTTGTCCTTCCAAAGGTTATTTGTTGGCAGATATGGCTAGAACGTAACAAAGGAATCTTCAGAAATACAAAGCAGAATCACAAGGCCTTAGAAATCAAGATTAAATGCCAAATAAAGGAATGCTTAACTGACATAAAATACGACTCCAATCTCAGCCAACAGGACATCACATGGGGATCAACTCTAGATATAAAATTTCACCCAGTAGTCAGAAAAGCCCCTACTATAAAAGACTGGCAAATACGGAAATCTGAAATCGACTTTCAAGACTGGATCAAATTGCAAGCAAGACATTCCCTCTTTTTTGATTGAGCAACAAAGGGCAACCCGGGAAAAGATGGTGCAGGAGGAGTTGTTGTAAATCCATTTGGGGATAAAATCCATTCCTATGCTTGGGGACTTGGATATTCTTCCAGCATTCAAGTTGAGGCCATGGCCCTCTTCCAAGGTCTCAAGATCCTCAAAGAATTAAGCATAAATGAAGCTAATGTTATAGGTGACTCCTAGATCATTATAAACGCAATGGTTTCCAATTCCCCATCTCTGGACCTTAATCTATCAAGGCTGTTAACTAGAATCAAAGGCTTGGAAAACTCTTTCCAGAACTTGAAGTACTACCATGTGTTGAGAAATCACAATAAAGAGGCGGACATCGAAGCCAACAAAGTTGCCCTTCTCTCTGTCAGGGTCAAGATGAAAGATGAAGAAGAATCATGGGAACCCATTCCTTAAGCTGTTTGCTGCCATGTTTTACTGCTTTCTATTAAACACATTTGTTTGTATCTCCAAGTGGGGGAAAATCTCTGAAATCAATTCTATGGGTTCCTTATCAAGGAAGAAATCTTCAAGCCTCAGCTGCACCCTCATCCTTAGCAGTGAGATGCATCAGAACAAAGAAATCACCAATGTAATCAGATTTTCGGCATTCAGGCCAAGATGAATATAAACACTCCATAATCGTTTCTGTAAAATAATAATAATAATAATAATACTAATAATAATCTACTTTTAAGGTTATGGCCAAGCCAGAAACCAAATTGGTGTATGAGACTCCCTTGTTTGTGGAACAAATATATAACTTACTTTTAATATGATTTAAAGGTTACAAGTGCTATATTATATATAATTTAAAAGAGGTTACAAGTATTGTATTATTTATTTGAAGTCAAAATTATAAACTAAGGATTAACTTAACAAATCTAGAGATGTTTTGCTTTAATTTTTTGGATGTGCAGAAATAGATGAGTGATGTTATTATCTTCTATTTTAATTAGATTAGTGTCATCCAATGGTGTTTTCTTTTTTCTACTTATAATGAAAAAAAAATTGTAACTTTCTTGTAGTTGTCTTTCATTTTCTTTTTTCTACTTATAATGCAAAAAAAATTGCAACTTTCTAGTGGTTGTCTTTCATTACTCTCTTAAAAGGTATACCCAATAGTGCACATTAGAGAGGAGGCTCTAAAAGTGCAAAGGGCCATTTAGTTGTATTTATTTCCTCCTTCACCCATTTTCCATTGAAAATTTGATGGAATTATAATTATTTCTCATAAAGAAATGGTTGAAGAAATAACATTTTGAACCATTCATGCGAACAAGGCAGATGCCATGGAGTCGAATCAACCGTTCATTTGCTCAAGTGACTTGTCAAAACTCTTAGCTGACAAAAGCATGGATAAAGTCGAAAAAGATTAAACATAACAAGTAATCAATGAAATGAATATAATACTAGCACAGCCTCTAAGTGAGGCTGGTAAACACCGAAAGGCTTACAACTGTTAAACTTTTTGTGAAAATCCATGCATTCACACATGTAAAAACACATTCATGCATTCACGCCAAGCCCACGAAATTGGTAGCCGTGATGATTGAATAATAACGCATGTAAATACACATTCACACATGTATAAACGCATTCACTTGCTCCTTTTTTGATGCGCACTCGCATTCGTTTCATATTCTCCATGGAAATCGTGGCCAACACTTCAAACGTGCATGGAGGGGAGACTGGAGGTTGAAACGCTTCACTTCACATCCATGCAGCCATAAACATCTGCACTGGTAAAAAAAATGACTGCGCTTAAAACTTTTTAATTGACATCCAATGCCAACGCGGCCATACCTATCCGTCCAGTAATAATAATTTAGTAAATCATGGCCATCTTAACATATTATCTCTTAATCATTAAATGTGGCAATCTGGTGGTGAGCAAGTAAATTTTTAATTTTATTTAGTAAATGTGAAAAAGTAATCACATAAACGTACGTATTTATAAATGAGCGGAAGTTAATTTATCAAAATCTCATCCATTGATTAGAGAGGACGACGAAGAATATGCCAACATCTTCAATTTCCAACCCTAACATTGAAATTTATGATTAAAAGATCATTAATTGTGCCCATTGTCAATAGGTGTACGCCTTTCGGCGTAATAATAATATGGTTAAACACAAAGTCCAATGGTGTCTTTTGTTTTTATTACAAAAATATGACTAATCAAACACTAACGATGATAATTCAATTAAAAATGCTTCTGAACTATCTCAAGCTTTGTTGGGGATTGGTTGAGAGATTTTAGGGTAATAGTTACAGCTCTCAACTATCTCAAGCTTTGTTGGTTGGCCATTGGTTGAGATATTTTAAGGTTTCACATGAGAAATAAGAAAGGACCCACTAATCACAATGTCACAAACATGTACATTGAGTTATGTGAATTGAATTGTTTGAATTAAAAAGTTTCCAATACTAAGGCATATACAAGACAATCGTATTACAAAGTAATAATGATCAATAATTGGATTCCTTTTTAGCACAACGAAGTACTATTTAGACTTTACTTTCTACGTTCTTCTCCTTTGCCTTTTAATGCACAACTAGAAAGTGACAACCACGATGAAATTCTTCCCCTTAAATTGATCCATTACACAGGTTGCATATAGAAAAGTGTAATGTCCTTAGGCATTTAATACCCAGTATGACAATCTTCTCTGTGGATTTATTGAAAAGATGAAACCTGGACTGAATTGATGCCATAGAGATTGATACATTGGCAGTGGAGGAAGGAGAAGCTACATGCAATAAGGAGGACAACCAATGTAATGCATCCATCCCTTACTTGCATTAAGGAGGAAAACCAACGTAATGCATCCATCCCTTTTGTCCTTGGATGATAGTGAACAGTTTCATTACCATCATACGAGGCAAGCAAAGGGAGCAACGAAAACCATGAATTTTTCTATTTTCTCCGGAATGCAGGGCATGAAAAGTAAGAAGCAAGTGTTGGAATCGTACATGTATGAATACATGCATGTAACTTAATATTCTATCTTTTCTTTTATGTAAATTCAAAGGCTAAATTTTTTGCCTTAATTAATTACCTACAACCATGGTGTTTCTGGAGGCTTTACAGAACTATTGGACGAAGAGAGGAATCTTTGAGGCTTCAAGCGCTCTAGGATTTGAATAATTTTCTAAGGATCAGTCCAATGTATATATTTTCCACTTATCTGAAATATTTTTTCTTGTCGAGGAAACAAGGAAATATCTGCATAGTTGATAAACTATACATGATGCACATAAAATTTTAAAATTGGGATTCAGTCATTCAAAACATAAATTGAGCTTGAAATGAAGATAATTTCCTTGTGCATGTCTTGCGCTTGTACTTCGGTTCTTGATCCACACAAGAATCGAAGTCGATATCCATGAGTTTTTTGGTTATGACCCTTTTCTTCAGTCTATTCGGTATGAATGAGTTGATGGGAGCCTCAATATCTAAGGTTTCCATATCGTTTCACTTCGAGAGGGATCCTTCCCTAGCATTGGCAAACATCATGAGGGAAATATTTCGTGGTTTGATAAACTGTACATAATGCACAAAATATTGGGATTCAATCATTCAAAACACAAATTGAGCTTGAAATGAAGAGAATTTATGTGTGCATGTCTTGCACTTGTACTTCAATTCTAGGTTCACTAATATTTCTAATACATGATGTCATTCTTAATACATACATATGTGGTTCACAAATCATAACATGGATTATGAAGAATGGTATATTATCCATAATATTCTCGTTTTTTACATTTAACATTACAACACCCTCTTCTAGCATAATTTTTTATAAAAACATGTTGACTTTGCAGCAATACTGCATACCAATTGCTAGGGAACTCGCTCCTGTAAATTCTAACCTTGTACAATATCTACTGCAAACCGATATTTAGAAAAGAACAGAAAAGATATAATGGAAAATACAAACATTACACAAAGATTTTTCACCGGGAAACCCAAACCGGGAAAACCAGCATATATTATATTCATACAAAGTTTTACATTGTTTACAATACAATATACATATAGGAGCCAGCGGCATCCAAAACCCTAACCCAATGACCTAGATTAGTCCAAAACCCTAATTCCTTAACCGGAAATAGAAAACCATCGGCAAAAAACCATGTGCCGAAAAACCACCTAATATCATGTGGTCCCGGAAATATGTCGTCCCGGAAATATGTCGGCCCGGCGAAAATATGTCGGCCCGAAAAAAAAATTTCGGGGCCGCTGCCCCCGAACCCCCGCACGGGGGGCTCTGCCCCCCCTCTAACCTCCCTATGTGCCTGGCGCAGGCACTCAGACACTACTACTCGTGCAAAGAATATAACACATACCCAACATTCTCTCACTTGTTGTTTTCTTTGCACACAGGGGGTTATAGGGTTACATAGTCAACAATCCAGGGCAACAATGCCCATGGATTCTCTAC
>SNQJ01S0046676.1:14493-24602 GCA_010110895.2 Picea sitchensis | reverse complement strand
TAGAAACCCCCCCTCTAACCCCCCTGCGCGCCCAATGCAGGCGCTCAGACACTACTACTTGTGCAAAGAATATAACACATACCCAACAGCTCCCTTGGTGGGATTTCGAAGAGCCCCAATCCTTCATAATTTTGTTGAATCACTTTCTGTGGTTGCCATAGTCTGAGATTTTAACCAAGAATCACAAGTCATAAATCAAAATATGTCTCTAATTGATGATCATTTGAGGCCATGGTTTCATAATATATCTGCCATGGATTGGCTTAGCTTCAGATTAAATTTACTACAAAAATTTGGATTTGCCTTCTCCTTAGTGGTGGTCAAGGATTTTTAGAATAGTGTTGAGTTTAGGAAGCCAGTCTCGCAATTACTGAGATGATTATCTTCCCCATATTAATATAGAGGACCGAATTCGATCTCCACCAATCTACACGATCCAGGAGAACACACTGTCGCGACTCGCCCACACCTTGCGTAAGAAGGGAATCTATATCCGACAGTGACCACATGCTTGCATGAGAAATATACATAAATAGAGTCAACATTTTTGAGATACAAACGAAAAAAATACTCAGAAAAGAAATAAAAAGGTAGAACGTTTAGGTTGGGCTATTTTGAAATCCTTCTACAGTCCTAATGTTTTTTTTCCCTGAAAAATGGTTGTTTCATTAAATAAATAATAAGTTAGTAAGTTAATGAAACAGAGGAAGATTCGAAGTACATTGGAGAAATAAATGGTTTTTATATTAAATAAATAATAAGTTAGTAAAGTTAATGAGACTGAGGAAGATTAGTAGGACATTCCAGAGCATATTTCGTGAAGTTGGTTGAGCATGATCTCCAGTATTATTAAATTGTATATATAATTTATTTTTATTCGGAGAAATCAAATCTTCGACGGCTTTGTCAAAATGTAAGTAAATAATCCGATCAAATAGTTCACTGATTGAAACTTCAAACTATGCTTAGATTCTAAAATCCTTCGAGAGTACTAATTTTTTTTTTCTTTTTCTTCTGAAAAAATAGTTATTTCACTAAATAAGCAAGTGCTACATGGCAGCGTAATCCCTGCTAGGCTAGAAGGGGAGTATATTAGTGGGTTGCAAGTTACAGTACATGTGGTATTTTTGCAGAATTTAGTATTCCCGAATTAGTTTTATTTGAAATTTATCAAAAATTATTAATGTCTAGTACACGAACGAAGGTTCCTAGGATCTAAGTTTGATAGTACATGAAATATTTAATACATAACCAACGTAACACAACAATTACGGAGTGACGGGTTGGTGAAGTTGGGGGTTCACATTTTTTAATTTTTATGGTCAGCCTGTTCCGTGAAATACATTTTGCACCCAACACTTCCATCATATACATTTTGCACCCAACAATTCCATCATATACATGAGACTGAGTAATTTATAGAATATTACAACATTGTAAGAAGATTTATAGTAATTTATATAATGCTATAACACTTGATACATTTTGCACACAGAGTCGCGGGTTCACACTTTTCATGTCCAGCGTGTTCCGTGATATACATTTTGCACCAAACACTTCCGTCATATACATTTTGCACCCAACAGTTCCATCATATACATGAGCCTGAGTAATTTCTAGAATATTATAACATTGTATGAAGATTTATAGTAATTTATATAATGCTATAACATTTTTTACTTAATGAATAGTATAAACAATTATTTAAATTTTATTCAATATTTTTTTTTTATAAATAAGATTGTATAAAATTCTGTAAAAATGAAGGACTACAGAGAATACATGGTTTCAAGCTATAAATACTGAGCTTCCCTGAGGAAAACCAACTCAGCCAGCCGAACCTCTTCATAATTGAAGTGTAGACTGTTACTGATGCAAAAGAGTTCAAAATTATGGCCCCTAACGGTGGCCATTACAACTGTGGAAAGTGTAGATAGCATAACTATAATGACCATGGACAAATGCATGAAAGGTCACCATGCACATGACAAAAGAACAGACAAAAACAATAGACAGATCACCGGTATGGGCTGTAGTGCGGTGACACGACCATGCAAAAGGCGCCAAATGTCGTGTCCCCAGGAGGAGGCGACTCCTCCTCGACTGGTGTCTGTTCCAGTTGCATGGCATCCTTCGTCTGTGATGGCACGTTCTCTTCCTTCTGCACGTCCTCTAGTCGTGATGGAAGCCTCTTCTCCTCGTGGTCTGCCTCTGCGTGGACCAAAGTTTCCAGTGCCAACATTGGTGCCGAGGTTGCCGAGGTTGCTGCTGGTTGGGCTGCCTCTGTTGGGAGGTGATGAACACCCTGTAACGTGGAAAGAAACTATAGGAGTTGAGACACTTTGTTTTTCAGGGTCTCTAGGCCGAACCAGAGGTCATCCATGTCTCGACGCAGGTTGAATACTAGGCTCTGAACCAGTGCAAAGCATATTTTCCACTCACATTCTGGGTCAGCGCTGGAGCCGGCTAGAGATTGGGGTTGGCGTCATGAATTTTGATTGGCTTCCGGACCATCCATCTAAAATTGGGCATCGTGAGGTTGGTCTTGAAGTGATTGGGTGGCCGGAGAATTGGGAGGAGCCAAAGGGCCTAGGTGTGAAATAGAGGTCGAATTGCCTAAAGGTCCTTGGTTGTAGTCCAGTGAGGCCCCTGAGTAGTTGAGCCCCTCCATTCTGTTGGCAAGGGATGCTGCAATGGATAGGAGAGAAGCGGGAATGTGAGTCAACTTCCCTAGGGAGGAGGACGAGGTGGCCGAAGAGGAGGAGGATAACAGGGAGGGAGAAAGCGAGGGATGAAGGACCAGGTGGGGTCGGTTTGGCTACTAGGTTGACCCGCGTTTCGAATTCCCTCATAGCGAAGGCATCTCCAGGATAGTGGGAGAGAGAAAATGTGCCAGGAACAGAGCAAGAGAACACAAAAGCAGAGCAGGGAAAGGCTAGGCAGGAGGTCAAAATCTGAGAAGAAAAACCAAGAAAGAATGAGCCATCTAGAGCCACTGGAGCAATTGAAATAGGCTAGGGAGCTGGTGAGGTTCCATAAATGGCCGCACACATAGAGTAAAGGTCGAGCGAGGGTGTTGGTCCATCGAAAGGATGCGAAGGCAGAGCAAGGCGTAGTGAGATTAATGGTAGCCTACCTTGAGCGAGATAAACTTAAATTCATGAGGTAGGTGGGAGGGACTGGCATGCATTCCTCACGTGGCTGACACCACATAGGATCACTCTTGGCTGCTCCGCTGGACGCGTATTCTCTACTAGCACTCCCTCTGCGGGAAAGGGAATAAATGTGATGGAGTACAGACACGTGGGAAGGAAGTTGAAGTACATGGGTTCATTGGAAAAAAGAAGAAAAAATAGTGGTAATGTCTGTTACATAGGTTTGTTGACAAAAAACACAAAAAATTTAGCATTCCTGACTTTTTTTTCTTTAAAAGAAGGGATCGTGGACACAATAGAAATTGAAATTTATGAAATGAAAGGTTCTTGGATAGCATAATTTATACGTACAAAATATGTAATTTACAAAGCAGATCCCTCATTCCATACTTAGACAGTTTTTGGATGGCGGGTTCTCAGGATGTCGAGGTGAAAATTGGGCTTCTATTCTTTTGTTCCCTACAAAAATCACCGATAGTTTCGCGATATACAAACTGACAATTGGACTTCCAGACTATTAGAATTTTAAGGGCATCGTGTCAAAAAAAAGTAGCATTCTCGAAATAGTATTCTTTACATATTTTTTACATACGCTCGTGGACAAAAAACACACAAAAAAGAGTAGTAACGTTTGTTACATAGGTTCGTGGAGAAGAGCACAAAAAAAACTAGCATTCCTAAAATAACTTTTCTTAAAATAAGGGTTCCTGGACATAAGAAATTGAAATTTATGAAATTAAAGGTTCTTGGACAACATAAATTATACATACCAAAGATGCAATTTTATCAAGTAGATATTTACTTTTATACATACGAAATATGTACTTTTATAGAGTATGGGGATGACATTTTATAGTGCATGCACGGAGCCTTGAATCCATACTTAGCTAGTTTTTGCATCACGGATTCTCGGGATCGCGGGATGAAAAATGGGCCTTTGCTATTCTGTGGCCTACAAAGAATACCCAGAGTTCCACGATATACAAATTGACAAGCGGAGTTCCGACTATTTGAATTGTAAGGGCCTCTGTGGCAAGAAGTAAGAAGGACAGGTGGTAAAGATAAAGTAGTGAATATAATTTCATGACATTTATATAAAAAAAATAATAAAATGTCTTACATATTCCTATAAATTTAAAGAAACATATATAGTTTTTGCATCGTGGGTTCTCGGGATGGCGAGCTAAAAAATGGGCCTCTGCTATTCCATGGCCTACAAAGAATACCCAGAGTTCTGTGATATACAAATTGACAAGTGGAGTTCGGGCTATTTGAATTGTAAGGGCCTCTATGGCAAGCAGTAAGGAGAGGTGGTAAAGATAAAGTAAACACAATTTTATGACATTTATATAGAAAAAATAATAAAACGTCTTACATATTCCTGTAAATTTGAAGAAACACACACACACACATATGTGTGTGTGTGTGTGTGTGTGTGTGTGTGTGTGTGCGCGTGTGTGTGTGTGTGTGTGTGTGTGCGTGCGTGCATGTGTGTGTGTGTGTGAAATATGATATGTGAAATTTGAGTGAGTGATTTACCACATATGTAATTTTTAAAATGACCAGGCAGGGAAAAATATGCACAATTTATACATACAAAATATGTAATTTTACAAAGTAGATATTTATTTTTATACATACGAAATATGTAGTTTTATACAGTATGGGAATGAGATTTTAAAGAGCATGCATGAAGCCCTCATACCATACTTTGCCAATTTTTGGATGGTAGGTTCTCAGGGCGTGGGGCTGAAAATTGGTCTTTTGTTGTTCTGTGGCCTACAAGAAAGCACTGATAGTTCCGCGATATACAAATTGACAATCCGACTTGAGCACTATTTCAATTTTAAGGGCCTCATGTCAAAAAAAATTAGCATTCCCGTAATTTTTTTTACATACGGTCACAAACAAGAAAACACAAAAAAATAATAGTAACGCCGGTTACGTAGTTTCATGGAGAAAAGAACAAAAAAACCAACATTCCCGAATTAGCTTTCTTTAAAACAAGGGCTCCTGGAGAGAAGAAATTGAAATTTATGAAATTAAAGGTCCCTGGATAGCATAAATTATACATACCAATGATGTAATTTTAAAAAGCATATATTTACTTTTATACATACAAAATATGTACTTTTATAAACTATGGGGATGAGATTTGATGCAACATGGACGGAGCCTTGAATCCATAGTTAGTCATTTGTTGCATCGCGAGTGGGGTTGGCGAGCAAAAAAATGGGCCTCTGTTGTTCCATGGCCTACAGAGAACACTCATAGTTCTGCGATATACAAATTGACAAGCAGACTTCGGGATATTTGAATTGTAACGGTCTCTGTGGAAAATAATACGAAGGACAGGTGGCAAAGATAAAGTTGTGAAGACAAATTTATGACATATATGTGTGTGTGTGTGTGTGTGTGTGTGTGTGTGTGTGTGTGTGTGAAATTTGAGTGTGATTTACCGCATATGTAATTTTGAAAATGACTAGACAGGGAAAAATATGCATCATAAAGGAAGAGAATTGAAATAAAATAAACACAATGTCTTCACATTCAGCAAAGTTGAAGTCAAAAATGTAGGAACACATAAATATATGAGGAGACAAAAGAATAGTTTTATTTCGAATATATGAAAAAAAAAATACTTTGTTACATATTCCTGGAAATTTAAATGTGTTTTTCATATAGACTGGGATTGGGGATCCCGTGGACCATAAGAGAAATATGTACAAGAAATAGGACTGGAAAGAAGAAGTGGGACACGGTAGAGTGTAATACTTGAAAAGTAGAAATGGGAAGATATCATTCATTGGTTATAGATTTATATTCAGAAAAGGTGGAATAACTGGATTGATAAAGAAAGGAATCTGACTATAAACTTACAGGAATGGTACATATAAGTAATTTTGGTATTTTCTTGTTGATGCGTATTCGTGTTGATTTTCGTGGCCGACCCGCTTGAATAAATGGATTGATAAACAAAGGATGTATAGGAATGTTCCAAGAAGGAATTTTGTTATTTGCTTGCTGATGCATTTTGTTGTTGGATTTCGTCGGGGACCCACTTCAAGTTCTCTTCAATATAGCTTCTCAAGGGGGCGACGTTGATGTCATTACGGATTTTAATGATGAAAAGTTCATTTTCTAATTCAGTTAGATCAATAGAAAAATTACACAGAAACTAATGAATGTATCCATTCTGCACCGAATAGAGGACTAGCTAGTTGCCCATGTCTTCCTCATGATATTCAAGAATCATGTAAAAATTTTCTAGAGACAAGGCCTTAAAATTATCAAGTTGTTTATCAAAATCTTGATTGGTTAACACCAATGAGTTGACGATTAAGCTGGGGTCCTGGAAGTCATTTGTCCTTCCGACTAAGTCTATTTTGGCTAGCTTTGTGACTAATGTTTCTTTCTTTTGTATTGTTTTCTCACATGACTGGACGATGAGATACATGTTCTTCACCTTTTCTTTCCAGCATGCTTCTAATTGAATGAGCCGTTTTGTGGATGTGAGACCATGTTGTCTTCTTGTCATTTCTGGCATGTTGTTGACATGAAAGGAAAAATGGATGACCGTGTGCAAATAGAAAGTTTCTTCATTTTTTAAATCCGTCTGCAGAAGTTGGAGAAAGTTATGTGCCCTGCTTCCCACCGAATCCATATTTTGTGATGTTTCCCAGGCCTTACTAATCAGTTCCATTCTTCTGTTGGTATTTTTATCCACATATCCTCTACAAGAGGTGAGGAAGTTGGAGGAGAATTTTATATCTGTTGCATGGGTGTAGGGAGTCGAAGGTATGGCTATTGCCAAAGGACTACCAAGCAATGGAATAGGAAACAAAGCTTCCTCTAATTCCTTAATCTGGTCCTTTAGTTTGGCATTCTCACCCTCAATGACTCAAACGCAGTTATGAAGACCATATTCGATTTCCATGTGAAGTTGAGAGATTTCGGATGCCTGTATATTGGCAAGGTCAATTTCTGAACGATGTTTTCTTTTCTTATTTTTGGCATCTTTTTTTTCAATAATTAATTTTTTTGATTCTCTTTAAAAAAAAACACTCTGGAATACGAAGGATTCATCTTCGTAAAAAATTTCGGTATCAACTATGTCCATTGGGTAGCCATGTTGAATTGGGTCTCCGAGCTTATCAAGGTTGCAGAATATGATATCAAGATCATCGTCAAGATCCATGTTTTCACCCTAAATTTTAGGCTGGTCCGCCTCCCCTGCAATTCTTTTTCCCTTTTCCTGCACCAGAAGCTTGCCAGAACTATGAAATTTATGATGGACTATTAATTTTTAGACCTTAGGCACACAGATGTTCAGTGTATTTGTACAGAACTGTTGTGGAACTACCGCTAGTAGTTTATGAAAACGTTGGTTTTCTCCAGAGGCTACCTGAAATGAAGAAATGGAGGGCGCAATATAACTCGTTGGAAACGTTGGTTCAATGCGTGCAAATGTAAAATCACCCCAAGGTCTTCCTTCATTAATGACATTGTCTATGCGTGTTGTATGGTGATCTGGTAGAGGTAAAGCTTAATTATTGCATACTTAGAAGAGAAAAGATGGCGATTACAGTGAAGAACATTTAAGGATTGAAGGTTTCGTGAAGGAACAAAGCTGACGGCATGTGAATGGAATTCCATGGTATTTGAAATTAACAGTGGGAAGTGATAGAAAAAGCGTTTGTAAATATTGCATTAATGGAATAACTTCTCGAGCCTTCCGCCCATCAATGACAATTTATACGGTGCCTGCATGATGATCGGATAGCATTAAAGATTTAGAAACAAAACACACACACACACATATAAATTACTTCTTAATATGGACACATGCGAAGGCGACGGAGACGGGGAAGAGCAAGCAAGGAAGCAATGGAAAAGTCTGAAAAGTAGTCGTACGACCTTCAAAATAAGTTTACAGGTGATAGCAAGGACAGGGGAGTTGCAAAACGTGTAAAACGTAAGAGGGCATGATGGTGCAGTTCAACGGAGGGTTTGTATATTTGCGGAATTACGAGAAACTGGGTAAGTATAGAAACTGTGATTTTCTGTAGGCTTCCAAGGAGCATA
Source organism: Picea sitchensis (assembly GCA_010110895.2). Lineage (NCBI taxonomy): Eukaryota > Viridiplantae > Streptophyta > Pinopsida > Pinales > Pinaceae > Picea > Picea sitchensis. The sequence continues at coordinate 16,362 of SNQJ01S0046676.1, read as the reverse complement.
GTGAAGGGAATCATGTACAGTGTTTGGATCACGGGTTCTCAGGCTGGCAGGATGAAAAGTGGGCCTCTATTGTTCCGTGTCTTGTAAATAGTACCTAGAGTTTCCCGATTACAGTTTCACGATATACAAACTGGCAGGCGAACTGCAGGGCTAGGGGGCCCAAGATGGCAATTTTCAAGTACTAAAATATGAATAATTTAATTAAACAAAATTATGAAATGAGTCACAAGGTTTGATTCCGGTTGCAATTGTAGACTACCAAAGTTTCGGGCATCCGCGATATACAAAATGACAAGAAGATTTGCACACTAGTTGGCTCAGCATTCTACTTTTAGTGATTTCCATGATATACAAATTGACACACAAACTCCAGGTTTGGCGGGTTCCTAGAAATGATAAATACATACCAAATATGCAGAGATCCCTTATTCCATACTTAGCTAGTTAGTCAAATAGCGGACTTGCGAGCTGGCGGGCTGTAAGTTGGGCCTTCAATGTTCTATTTCCTGCAAATAACACCCATAGTTAGACGATATATAAATTGACAAGCGGAGTTGCGAGCTGAGTGGCTCATATTATAGATAACATTATTTTCAAGTACTAAATTATTAATAATGAATATTGATAGTGTACAATTTAATTAAAGAAAATTAGCAAAGGAGTCACAAGCTTCCATCACGGGTCCAATTGCAGATCACTGAAGTCTTGGGCTCAATATTAGATGGGCATGCAATGTTCCATTCCGGTGTCTGGGAACCCGTGAGCATAGACATGGATTACCAAGTTTTGGATGAAATATGTACACTCAGAACGCGGGGAATGAGAGTTTGATAACGCGTAGAGGGGAGCCCGTGGCCATAAAATTGGCTAAGGAAACCAAAGGGCTCGGTCAGACTCGCAATGCATATTTCATAATTCATGTGGAACACAAATTGTGTGGTGACTAGATCAATATCTGTAGAACCAGGGAAAACTAAATATGTACATTTATAAAGTATGTGTTGATATTATGGTAGCTACAGGAGGTATTTACCTCCACATGTAAACCTGACGAGAATAGAATATTCTGGGAAGCAAGAAGAAACCCTAATGAGTTTCCTAATAACCATATAAGACATGCCGACCCAAGAAGATAACTTGTATTAGGTTATTAGCCTCCAAGAGAAGAAGTCGGCCAGAAGAAATAATATATACTGAATAGACAGATACCCAGAATGAGAATTCATCCCAGGAAGTTAGCCAGAATCAGTATAAATACAGGAGGCCAGTCTTCATTCTGGTAAGCAGTCTCTGAATTGCAGAGCAACACTTGTGCACACTGTAGTGCCCAGTTTTTTGGACAAGTTTGAGGAGAGTTGCCATTGCATCTATTGTAGCCAGCAGATCATGTTTGGCTTGGACTATCTCTTGGTTAGGGTTTGGACTATCTGATCAACTCTTATTGGTGCACTATCCTTAGGGAAAGGTGCACTACCCTTTGTTTGGCTCTCTAGCCTAGGGTTTTCTTCCAGAGTGATTCTCTGTCAAGGTTAAGGTGCTCGGAGGGTGACTTTGACCTATGGTTGGGTGACAATAGTGATATTTTCAATGGTAAAACAAGAACATCCATTATATTCTAACAGTTTATGGGATGACACCTCCTTCATTCAGTCTAACTGCTGTAAAGAAACATAGCCAGAAGGATATTAAGCTCATTAAAGAATTTTCGCTAGGGTTTCTAGTAGGAGCAATTACCATAGCACTGTCGCTAGGGTTACTAGCAGGTGCAGTTGCAAAAACCCTAATATTGTCATTGAGGCACCTTAAGTGAAGGGATTGACCTAACTTCCGGATAGATCAGTGTGCCCTAGCCTAGCGCATCTCCTGGTA
>SNQJ01S0046676.1:0-10914 GCA_010110895.2 Picea sitchensis | reverse complement strand
TAAAAATATTCAAGTTTCTAAGTATTTTATATAGTTTTTATAAATTTTTGGCTATTTTTAAGGTAAAATAATTTTATCCTATAGAATTTGGGTGAATCATTTTTAAAATAGCGAATCTCATTTTTGGAAAAACCATGGAAAATGAGCCCATGAGCAAAATTTAGCCCCTAAAATCATCCCTGACAATGACTTCCCATTGTGGTTAACATGGGGAGTGGTATGTTTTGGAGGTTGGTGCAAGACATACATTTCCTCTTGTGGTTAACATGGGAAATGGTTTGGACAATCATTCCTTAGGGAGGATTCATTCTCTCTAGGTTGCACTTTGTTTAGTGCTGGAGGAATGAATCAGGGACAGACATTCCTTAGGGAAGACTCATTCTCTCTAGGTTACACTTTGTCTAGTGTTAGAAGAATGGCCCAGGGTGGGGAATGGTCCAGGCTCAGAAATCAGGACAATTATTCTTCCTTGCTTAAGAAGAATAGTCCAGATAGCTCATAATTGATGTTTTACCTTTTGAGGGCAGATGCTCTTCCAAGATATCACAGATGTGAGTGGAAGAATGGATCAGATGATTCAGTTTATATCATAACATTATTTCTGTGCAGGTTGATATCAGATAATTGTTATGAAGACTATATGTCTCTAGAACAGTAGATGTATACTACTATGGTGGATGTGTTCCACTGTTTGTGACTATAAGTCACTGATCAAGTACTTGTGTGCTACTTGTTGTGGTAGTGTACCACTGCATTCTAGTTGTGTACTACTATGGATAGAAACAGTTGTGTTCTATTGAATGATAATCTTCTGATTTCATTAAAGACTATCAACAGTGTTGAAAATGATTATCAACTAGATGGATGATCAATGAACATAGATTTCCTAGACATAAAATGGTTCAGAACATTTATTCTTCTAGATTAGAAGAATGGATCTTGTGTCAATATGTGGAGTGAGTATCATGTCTGATTACTCAGATAGAGTATGGTTCCGAGAGATGATGCAACTGATGACACTGATAGTGATGATGGTGATCATGATATAAACATGATATAGTCTAGACGACTATGTTGATGCTACTGGGTGAATGGTATGTTTGTGCTCAAGAACATTACCTATAATACATCCCTAGCTAGGAGGGAGTGTTGATATTATGGTAGTTGCAGGAGGTATTTAACTCCATGTGTAAACCTGACAAGAATAGAATATTTTGGGAAGAAAGAAGAAACCTTAATGAGTTGGCTAATAACCCTAGAAGACATGTCATCTCAAGAAGATAACTTGTATTAGGTTATTAGACTCCAAGAGAAGAAGTCGTCCAAAAGAAATAATATATACTGAACAGACAGATACCCAGAATGAGAATTCAGCCTAGGCAGTTAGCTAGAATCAGTATAAATACAGGAGGTCGGTCTTCATTCTGGCAGACAGTCTCAAAATTGCAGAGCAACACTTGTGCACACTGTAGTGCCCAATTTTGTACGCAGGTTTGAGGAGAGCTTCCATTGCAGTTGTTGTAGCTAGCAGATCATGTTTGGCTTAGACTATCTCTTGGTTAGGGTTTGGACTATCCGATCAGCTCTTCTTGGTGCGTTATCCTTAGGGAAATGTGTGCTACCCTTTGTTTGGCTATCTAGCCTAGGGTTTGCTTCCGAAGTGATTCTCTGTCAAGGTTAAGGTGCTTGGAGGGTGGCTTCGTCCTATGGTTGGGTGAAAATAACGATATTGTCAATGGTAAAATGAGCACATCCATTATATTCTAACAATATGGACATGAGATTCTATAGAATATGTACGTATATTGTATTTCATATTTGCCCACTTTCTGGATTGCGGGTTCTCAGGCTGGCGACCTAAAAAATTATGTCTCTATTGTTCTGTATCCTACAAATAGCACACAGACTTCCGCAAAATACAAATTGACAAGCGACTTTGCGGGGTGGCTGAGATTTTATAAAGTATGTACGCTTTTTTGGATCGTGGGTTCTCGGTCTGCCAGGGTAAAAAATGGGTATCTATTGTTCCATGCCCTAAAAATAACATCCACAACTCAGAGATATACAAATTGACAAGTGGATTTGTGGACCAATACATACAAAATATGCATAGATCCCTTATTCCATAATTAGCCAGTTAGTTCGTTCGCGGACTTGCGGGCTGACGAGCTGTAAATTGGGCCTCTAATGTTGTGTGTGCTGCAAATAGCATCTATAGTTGGGCGATATAGAAACTGACAAGCAGACTTGTGGGCTCACTGGCTCAACATAGTATTTATGTTCGATGGCAGAACTACGGGTTGGTGTGCTCTAAGCGCAAAACAAGAAAATAAAAAAACACAACTGAAAACAAGTTCGAAAAATACAGACATAGTAAATGGAAAACTGTTTAGTATGGAACATGGACAGAGTTTGATAATGCGTAGAGGGGAACCCGTGGCCATAAAATTGGATAAGGAAACCAAAGGGCTTGGTGCGACTTAGAGTGCATATTTAATAATTCATGTGGAACACGAACTATTTGGTGACCAGATCAGTATGTCTAGAAACCAGGAAAAACTAAATATGTACCTTTATAAAGTATGGACATGAGATTTTACAGAGCATGTACAGATATCACATCCCATACTTGGCCACTTTCTGGATCACGGGTTCTCGGGATAAAAAAAAAGGTCTCTATTGTTCCATGTCCTACAAATATCACACAGACTTTCGCGAAATACAAATTGACAAGAGGACTTGCAAGGTGGATGAGATTTTATAGAGTATGTAAACTTTTTTGCATTGTGGGTTCTCCATCTGCCGGGGTAAAAAATGGGTCTTTATTCTTTCGTGCCCTAATAATAGCAGCCAAAAATCGGCGATATACAAATTGACAAGTGTATTTTCAGACCAATACATACAAAATATGCATATATACCTCATTCCATACTTAGTCAGTTAGTTGGAGTGCACACTTGCAGGCTGTAAATTGGGCCTCTAATGTTTTGTGTCCTACAAACAACATCCATAGTTGGGCGATATAGAAACTGACAACTGGACTTGTGGGCTCGTTGGTTCAGCATAGTATTTATGTTGGATGGAAAACCTTCGGGTTGGCGGGATCTAGGCACAAAACGAGAAAATAAAAAAACAAAGCTGAAAACAAGTTCGACAAATACAGACAGAGTAAACAAAAAACTATTTAATATGGAACATGGATAGGAGAAAAGTGCACCTTTGCATGGATTCGTCTACATCTCTGGTTAGGAGTTCTTTGCGGCGTTCAATTATCCTTTTTGTTTCTATGAACAAAAGCACAAATCAAAAGGAATATGAACATAACTTAACATGTAAAGGAAAACGGCAAGTACTATGTACAAATACTAAAAAACGTAGAATAAGTTGAATAGAGAAACAAACAGTTTTTAGAAAGGTGTACCTTTTTTTTTTTCTTTTTTGCATAATGTATATTGAACAATATGTGTAGATTTCACGGAAAACCAAGAAGCTGGATAATTGTTTTGTTTTTTTCTTTTTATTAATTTTTTTGTTTTTTTTGCAACAAAATATACAAATATGCTTTGAAACATAGAAATATCACTTTGGAATATGTTTGATGTATATCTCATAATTCAAGTGCAATACCATTTGTATCGTAATTAGAGCAATATGTGTCTAAGATAAATATACTGTATTGAGGAATGGGCACATTCGACCCTGACATGGTCAATAAGTGCAGTCTGCACATGGATTGTGTTGTTCAAAAGAAAGCGGAGACTATATTTGCACATGTAGTTTTCCAATTCTTTTGTTCTGTCATTATTTTGTAGCATGTCAGTATTGAAGTCTCCTACAAGTACAATGGGCCCATTTAGATGGAAATGGGCCAATTCATTAGAAATAACATCTACTATGTTGGAGAATGTTGCAAGGGGAGCAACATACAGATTCAAAATTGTAACTTCTATTCCATGGAAGAAAATTTTTGCAAGTGCAACTTCAACATTATTTTCTTCGATATGTATATGGTCCAAAATTGGTACATGTTTTTTCACCAATATCATCACCCCATGTCTAATGTAACTTGATATGCAATTGTTATTTGGGAATTGTTTGTTCTGCATGCATAATGCCATGTGTGTTTCTTGCAAGCACAGAATATTGGATTGCATTATATCATAGTCATTCAATATATCATCCATATGTGCATTTAATCTACGTGTGTTAAGTGAAATAATCAATACAGATGAATTTGTTTGTATGAATTGGTATTCATAGTGCAGTTGCCATTTTGCAATAGTCCTCAGTCGTTCCATTTCAATATCAACTTTCTGTTTCACTTTGAAGTTATCTTTTTTGAGAGGACTTAGTAAATACAAGGAGTCTGTGCTTCTGACATGGGACAGTGCTGTGTATACAAGTCCATGTATCTGAATTCTAGCAAGCTAGAATGCAACATGATCAAGTGTTAGTCCTTGTGATCTGTGGACTATACGCACACATGCAAGTTTAATCGGAAACTGTTTCTGAATCTTCACTCGACCTATCTTTGTTGATGTCGATATTGGCTTTGATATTCGCAAAATAGGGGTCCAATCACTTCCAATGTTTGAAGTATATAGAAAAGACAACGTGTTTGCTTGTTGCTTGCCTATATGCGGTTCATGGAACTTAATACAAAGGACATCAAGTTTTTCTATTTTTGTATTCCATCTGCACCATTGACCAAGCCATCTTTTGAATCATAGTTACAAGCATATATTTCAACCAACATTTCTAATTTGAAGACAAGCTGAGAAGGTAAAGTGACTATATGTTCATGACGTGGCACATTTCCATGGTTGTATTCTTCCAGGTCAATTGAGTTGATGATGATATCATCGCCAGGCATGGCTGATAACATGTGGCTATTATGCATTGTAACATCCTTATTTATGTAAAACATGTAAGGGAACATAAGGTCTGTTGGTGTAGGCCGCAAGCACCTGGAATTGATATATGATAAGTCATCATATGTTTGGTTGCTTGTGCACATTCTATTCAAAATTGCAATGAATGTTTCATCTATCTACCACATTGTAGTATGCAACTCAAAGCATTTAATATTGTCTTTCCAGAATTCATGGTTCATTGTTTCCATGTTAACGGTAGGTTGTTCAAATATCAAAGAATCCTGGATGGGCTGTGCATGGTAAAGATCCCCACAAAAAATCATGTCAATGTTTCCAAAGTATTTCGTGTGCACATGTTTTATGCTTCTTAGTCAGTTGTCAATGGAATACAATAAACGACTGCCAATCAAATATGCTTCATCTATAAAGACAATTTGGAGTTCCTCATAAATCTTAGAAAATGTATCTAACATTTCCTTGCTAAGTGGAAGAAACTGTGACTTGTTAAAAGGAATCAAAAATGCAGAGTGGATCGTTGTTCCACTTGCATTATATGAAGCTTTTCTCGTGTATGAAACTATTATGCCCTTTGGTTTCATGGGATCAGACGAATTCTTTGAATCATAGATTCGTATAATCATTTGGAATAGTTCTTTCGCTGTGAATGTCTTCCATGTTCCTGCTCTGCCTGTAAGGAACAAGTTCATAGGATTATCCATGTTCAAGCGTTTTTTAAGAGCAACGTCCTTTAGAATTGTTTGTTGTTCATGATTCAACATATGTCTTATTCTGTGGTATTCATTATTTTCAATTAGGAAAGGATGTTTTGTGACTTGAAAACTAAGATTGATACGTTTTTCACTTCCCCCTGCTAGAGGACGAGGCAAATCTACTTGCAAGTCATAGGAATCAGAAGGAGTTCTGGTTGTTTTTTTGTTTGTGAATGTATGATCATGGTCTTCAGGGTTTTCTAGGTCATTAACTGCAACTTCTAGATCACCCCATGTTGGATTAACATTGTAGGTAAATCTAGCTTCATTGATGTGCACTATAGTCTTAGATGAAACATATGCAACCTCCCATGTAGGGAAGCTATGTTTTAATGTCTCTTCGTTTTCATGGAACAGAACGTACAACAACAGTTTTTCTCTACAATATTTTTCATAGTCACAATGTTTATTATATTTGACAAACCATATGACATAGGGTTTTTTTACTTTTGATATGGGTGCACCATTTTTTTGTAATGTGGTACGAATTCTGCTAAACATATATGCCTAATAGGATATGGACACTGGAGGTAATAATCAACAATAGAGAGACATAGCATGTCTTCTGAATTGTTAGGCTCTTATTGTATTAAAACCGTTGGTTTAAGGACAAATGCGCATTTTTCAAGAGGAGATGTGTTTATGAAGACACATTTTCTTGAACTACAAGTGAGGTAGGGAAAGTGAAATGTGAACTGCTTGCTGAGAAGAAATTTGTTGAAGATTAAGCAATGTATTGCCAATTGCGTGTATCATTTGTATTGCATCAATATGACTTATTTCATGTTCTTTGTGTATTCTTCTGAATGCACTTGTCATAGATTTATCAACCTTTGTGATATACAAAGTACAGTAAGATGTTGCAACATATGCATTGAGCACGTACTGTGCATCTGTATTTTCTTTCCACATAGCAGGCATGTCCTTGCCGAAACTGTTGTTCCAAATATGGGAAAGCTTTCATTTGAGGAAAAATGTTGGTTGCCTAAGAATACATTGTATGGCTTGGATGTACTCATCTTTTGGTAGATTTACCTCTGTCAAGAAGGCATCGAATCTCATCAGCTCATCAAATTGTCCTTCTTCTAGAAATGCAAATAATGATTTATATTTCTCAACAACAAAATTGTCCTCTAAACTAAGTGGCTCTATGATTATTGTACCTCTCATTGACGGCACAGGAAACTTGTATGTGCAATGCGATTTTTTTATGGAATTTGGTGAGTTATGAATCTAAATTATTTGTGTTGCATGTTATCTGTTTATCCACAAATTGTTCAATTTCTGAATTGCTATCAGCTCCATAAAATGGTGCACCCTATATCCATAATAGTGCGTGGTCATGCTCATTTCCCCTATTCTGAAACTCAGTTACAAAAAAGTAGTCTGATATTTTTCCGAAAAACATTTCATCATGGCATATCAATTGTCTCAAAGCATTTTTTCTATGTCTATAGTAGCAACTACATGTTACTGGGTCTTTTCTTATGAGGTAGTCAATGTCATTATTTTCTAGGGCACTGATTTCTTTTTCACGTTTCCTCTTCCTATGCAGGTCAGATACGACAGCTACCAATGGATCCTAGAAATGCTCTGTACCTGTAAATGTGATGAAAAATGTTGGTGGGCCCAATTGTCGGATCATTGAAAAAAATATTTTTTTTTTGTTTTGTTGCAAATAGTCAGGGGAGGTGCGAATGTTTTTGAAATCTATGTACCACTATCATATTTTAGATTTTTTTCTAGGTTTACTTTGTACTTCATGTCCTTGGCCAATAACTTTCCTCCTTGTAACCAACCTTTTCTTATTCATACCCACATGCAGGAAAGAACTTGCTCTATTACTATGCGCATTGTTTTTAAAAACAAATTTGTTATGTGACAGGAGAAGCAACCGCTTGAATGTAGCAGATCCCATTGGACTATTTTATGATAACTGAATCATTCTGTGGTATCAGTGCCACATGCATCTCCATAGAAGAGTGTTGGAAAGTTCATTTCCTCAGCGAATTTGTCCTTGAATATTCCATGTGGACATTGCCCCTCAGCAAGTGCAATTTCAACAATCTTGTCTTGCAAATCATGAATGCACTGCGAATCGGTGAATCCATGCACCAATGTCTCAACAGGCGTTTCATTCTCTGATTCATCACTTGTATCAAATTCACTAAGATTTTCGAAAGTGTCTATAGATTTTCCATCCTCTTCTGCAAGAAAACTGATCTAGTTGTCATTTATACAAATGTTATGTTTTTTGTACAGGGCCCTCGAACATAATTCCTTTAATTCTTTCATAATAGCATGCACATGCACTTTACCTATCTGATAGGCATTTTTGTATCACAAGCGTCTTTTCAGAGCCACGAAAATTATCATTGTATTGTTAATGAATTGTGGCAAGGATCTTTGCACAACATCCAGTTGAACAGACACATTAATAATTGATCATGTTAAGCCCATCTGGGGTCATTTATAGCCCCAAGGCCTTATTTGAGAAAATGAAATTTGGAGAGAGACAAGTCTCTGCTCAAGTTTCGTAAGCGCACTTACATCTGGTAGTGGTGCACTACATCTTATTTGGTTAGGGGTTGCAAATTGTGGCAATTTTCCATTTTCAAGCAACCGTTTGCATGTAAGACAAATTTCTCCACTGGAAAATGCTTTATCGTGCACTGTCAACTGGAGGTATTCTGCTTGCAAAGAAGCCATGAAAGACTTGTTTTTTGACAAATTCAGTTGCTCACAAATTGCACATGCAATGGAAGGAGTATCTTTAATTTATTTCATGTACGTCTGTCTTGCATTTTTCTTTCACAGGGAAGCATGGCTAGAAATTGTTTCCTAGTTTTCATTGCGAGTAGTCCATGGTTTTGCTGCTAGCCCACGAAATGAGATGGTTGAATAACCATTCTGGGATATGTGAGCGCATATGTTTCTATTATTTTATGCACGGACAAGTTTCTTTAGATTGTGATATGTGTCTTTCTCTCTAATATGAAGTGTGGAAATGTATTTCTTTCTCTTGCGCATGACATTTTTTAAGTTGTGGTAACTTACTCTACGTTTCTTGCCCATGGGCACGATGAGATGATGGAAATTGGGATGAATTTCACTCTGATCCAGGTGCTAATAACCTAGTCTACGTTTTTTGTTCAAGGCCTGTGTGGCCTCATCTCAACTGGGACGAATTTGATGCATAGTTTTTTTCAAGTTGTGATAACTTACTCTACATTTTTTGTTTAAGCCCTGTATGGGCTCATCACAACTGTGATGAATTTCATGCATCGTTTTTTTGTTCAAGCCCTTTATGGCCATATTGCACCCGACAAGAGTTTCATTCTCACTAAAAATCATGTCACGCGTATGCAGATTCGATACGGTTTGGGTGGCACGGACATCCAACCCTAAACCACCTATATGTCAAAGAAAAGGTTCATAATGGATATATGTTGTATCATTTTTCAACGAGAGGATGTCAAATGTTCGATCATAATTTGAATCAGTAAACTAGGAATGGACAGTGCCATCTGGCAATGCCGACCAGACCTGGATATTTACTCTAAATATCATAAACAACCATTGGAAATATAATCTGCAATCCTCCACATTCCCTTTTTCATATGGAAGCACCATGTTTACATGGTATTCCTGCCAAGTTCCAATTGCCGACATATTTTCCAGGAGATATGGAAAAAGGTGTTGATGCAAGCACCTAAAATCCTATTGGGTACTACCTACAATTTCATTGCAAAAGGACTGCATAGTGTAAATCCGTAATGAATACACATCAAACTCCGCTGCTACTAAAAAAAAATTTGAATTAAACAAACTATCTCCATAGTTAGACACAACATTTGTTGCCAGCTGTAAACCATGGCAATATATGCAATGCATAATCCATTCCCACTACGATTCAAGGTCTTTGAAAAAGAGGGACAAGTAAACATGAGGTACTTCAACATTGCATATGGACATTTTTCTGTACATGAGTGGTTCATAATGACCATTGACAACATTGGCATCATGGAACAAGATGCAATATGGATTGTCAGAGGCATCTTTTTTGAATAGTAGATATCTTCTTTTTCTTGTCAATGACCATATTCCAACTGATATATTGAGCTAGTTAGACAGCCACCGTATACAAAATGTGTCTCCCCAAAGTCCCCTCTCATGTGTAGGCAAAGCTAGAGATGCAAACAACTGCATCTTTGAAAAATATGTAGCAACATCATGTATTCTGTGCAACTGCCGAAGAAAATCAGATTCAAGTTCGTATCCGTAGGAGTTCAATGCCTTTGCGTTGCCATTTTTTAAACATACCAAGAAATAATCTATCAATCCATTGTGCAACTCAGTCAACGAATACCAGAAATGCAGCAGAACTTGGAATGTATCGAAAAGGCAATCTCCTGCAGTATACAAGATTGCATCCAATCTAAAGAGGCCATTGTTATGAAAAGCCACATCAATGATGCCATGTATAATGGACTGTGTATCTATTTCATATGACCCAACATCTATTACTTCCATATTCTCAACTCTGATTATGAACCTATTTGTTAGATACTTTCACTTTGTCTGAAAACAGAGAAAAGGGGGGAAAACAAATAATAGCACCCCCCCAAAAAAGGAAAGCAAAATAGGAAAACTACAAGCCCGAAACTGGGTACCAAACAAAAAAAACAATGCAAATAAATAACACCATGAATTTACTTGGTAGAAAGACAACAAGTGGGCGCATTTTTCCAACCCACATAATAAAAGCATTCCTTGTGTTTACTGTTGGACACACCTACCACACTTAGAGGGGGGGGGGGTGAATGAGTGTGAGGATCTTTTTCCCAAAACTTCCCTCTTACACAAAAACTCCTTAGTTAACATTTAACATTTGATCATTACTCATTCCTATCATTTTTAATTAGCTATATGTGAATACATATCAGCAACATATCATCAACAAATCATCTCCACAAGGAACACAAAGAACACAAGATGTATGTAGAATTTTTCTTTTTATCATGGACTTCAATCCGAGGGTTTTTCAGCAAACCCTGAATAGAGTACAACTCTGCAAGAGCACCAACTCTATATGCAAGACTAAAATTACATTCTCAGCATGAACTGAGATGAGGCAACAATCCTCAACATATATCAATCTGTTAACATAAACAAGTGCATCAACCATGGACCAACCTATGCCAAACAACCTGTAATCAACTTGTACCATAAACAAGTGCATCCAACCATGTACCAAGTATATACCAATC
>SNQJ01S0046675.1:1837-48609 GCA_010110895.2 Picea sitchensis | reverse complement strand
AATAATAAAACATCCTGTCATCAATCATGATGCATCATCATCAAGGTTAAGTGGTTCATCATCATAAAAATCCAGATCACTTGCGAGCAAGTGTCCTCAAAGAATAAGTTGTGTTAGTGCGCCAGAGCGGGATGTTACAAACTTATGCAATACTTGCAATTGCATAGTTCACATGGCAACAATCCTACCTATGAATTGTAATTGCTTAGTTCACATGCTATCAAGCTATCAATGAATTGTGTCCACCTATTTCACATGTCGTTAATGCAATCTCCAATATCTTCTAAAATCCTATAAGAAGAGGCCAAATGAAGGAAATGGGGAGGAGCTAGAGTTTTGAGAGTGGTTATGTTGGTAAATATAGAGAGAAGCTCAAGAGCCTAACAAGGTGCATCGGGAACTTGGAAGTAGGAGGAATTTAATGAGACTCAAGGTAAAGATATGGTGATGTATTTCTCCATTTTGTATTAATATAGATCATTGGATTTTCTCTCATATTGTTCATGTTCAATGATATATGTTAGATACGATCTTACATTGAATAGATTAGGATAGATCTAGATGAATTTGTTATTTCTTAATGCTAGAGAGTATTTGAAGATTGGTATTATTTGTCACTTGTGCGTAGGTAGCAAGGAGCTTGGATCTACATCTCCAGGACTACAATAGTCGAAGACATGCGAGGAAAACCTTCAAAGTAAATGGTATGCATATTTAATATCTCTTGGAATAAAATAGGAAACATATTGTTTGGATCTAGGGAGAACCATAATAATCTAGCACCTCTATTTGTCTTGGATCAAGGGCATATTAAAGGGAGATCTGGATTATCTGTAGGAAAATTTTATCTGTAACATATTTGGAGACTCGACTAGCGAGAGAATTTGGTTTCTTTGTTGGTTCTCTTAAGGATTTTTTCATCTAAAAGAGGGTCGCGATCTTCAGATAAAATTTGTAACTTTATATGCATAATCTAAAGGAATCAACTACAAATTTGGATTTCTCTAGAGAAATTAAACAGTTTAAAAAAATTCATGGAGATCAGTGTCTAGAAAGAAAAGTTATGGCTGATTTAAAATTAGTTATTTTGCATATTTTTCATAATGATTGCATGGATTGTTTGGCTAATATATTTTGACAGAGAATTTAGATTACAACCAGACCAAATCCATTAGATAGAGAATTTGTGAGGCTTTATTTCGGCATATTGTATCATATGTTTCTAGTAAATATAGATTGTGCTATAGCCCCAACAAATCTCCTCTCCTAAACTCTAGATCTACATTAGATGTTTCTTCAATTTTTGGGATTTTTATCTCATAGATACATTCGAGTGTGTTTTGGTGCATTAATAACAATATTATAAAACCCTTTCTTGTTTTTTTTTCTCTTTTTGGTTTGTAGATATATTTTCTTTATTATATTAAGAAGTTTTTGCATTCCAATAAAAAAAAAGCTTTGCATGCTTGTGAGATTTTGAAGCATTAGTCTAAAGAGGGCACTGATGCATAGTTTGGTTTGAATTCTTAAAATACTTTTTTATCTAAACTATTTGTATGGTTTCTTGGTGTGTGAGATTGTATTTTCAAATTTACAAAGAAAAAGTTATCTTCTCTCACCTATAGCTAGAGTTCATTGAATTGAAAGAATTGCATTCGCATATTTTGATTTCTTGGTTGGGTCAAGAGTCATAAACACCATTAATTTTTCATTCATCTCCAGTTGATGTAAATAAAAATCTTAAAAATACATTGTGTAATCTAAAGTAAATTAGACATTTATTTTTTTTAGTGAACCAACATTAGATAGGCTTAGGGCCATAGAATAGGATTGGAGAGTAAACTCTACAAGGCCTCGAAAATGAAACTTAGGAGTCATTAAAGAGTGAAAAATACATTCCTACAACCAATGTGTTAGGAACGTCCTCTAACACAAGAGTTAAGAATGAGGTCGTATCGGGGAAAGTGGGGAGATTACCCCTCACTTCTTGTTTTAGTGTTTGCGTTATCACTTCAATTACTACATATATGAGGGTTTCATTGATTCCACGCCTTTATGTGAGGTAAGTCCTTCAGAGATTCAGGATTATTTATCCTTACCTCACATGTGGTCGTACTTGTAGCTATCCATCCAGTCTTTGATTGTACAGTGGCATCCTTAGTGACATTTCCTAGGTATCCAACATAGGTGACTACAGGTGGGACATGCATGTAGTACCTCGGGTAGATGTTCATTCATGGTACTAGTTCCCCCATAGGGTTTCCATCTTAATAAAGGGTTCTTGCTTTGGTCAGGAGTGTTTCACTTAGCTCATTGTAACTTCTCCTCATACCTTTGCTAACCAATATTATGGGGACTTCATCTCCCCAAAAGGTTTGGTTTTCAGAAGCCCCCTGAGCCATTTATTTTCTTGTTGTTATCCTATATTTGACAGGGGTGTGCTCTTTGATTCTCATTCTAGATCAGCCTTAGGTTGAACTCTGTTTTATTTACACCAATTATTATCACAATGGTTGAATTACTACATTATTCTCATCTATTGTGAGGACTACAACCCATCACGGAGGTACAACCACCTCTCAAGTGGAACCAAGTACGTGACCAAGAATTCAAAGCGTATTATATTTGGTTCAAGGAGATTGGTTTGGTCAAAGTGGAAATGGTCGATAAAATTCCTCCATGAAACTCTAACGCTCCTTTAAATGATATTGAAGCACCTCTACTTGTCCAGGTTAGAGAGATTCATAGTGAACCTTTTTCTTTGTTTATCAATCCTCCCACCATGTAAGGACTGATTATTTCATCCATTTTAGTTTATCCTTCAATCCCATATAAACATGGGACTGAGAGCATCCCCGTGGTGTCCACATGACCATCCCTTAGCTCCATTTTACCTACATCGTCCATGCCTTTTTGTACAGGCCCCTTGATTCGGGGGATTTCCACCTATGTCATCATTCCCATCTATCAGTATACCCAAGGATACTATTCACATCCCTTATATTACAATTACCACTTTTGGATCCTTTTCTAGTGGGGGGTCGAGCCTTGGTTTCAGCATGGGAGGTGGAACTCCTTGTTCCTCCACCATTCCTATGAGCATCCCACTATCATCATGCACTGGAGTATCTTTTGGGTTTAACTTTCCTAGTGGTTTTGGGGCTATCTCTAGTCAAGCTATGGGCAGTAGTATGTGAGGAGGTTTAAATTCCCATGGGTTAGCATACATTTAACTGGGGTCCAACCCATCAATGGTAACTTATCAAATTAAGGAATCTTTCCCTTTATCAATACCTTACGTTTTGGGGGATTCTTCCCTAAGCCTAATTTTGGGAACAATTTTCTTGGAGGTTCTACCTCTATTCTTGGGGGCACATATAGTCCAGGGAGAAGTCATACTCCTAGAAGTGCCACCATCCTAAGGGGCACTCAATATTCATGAACACCTCAATATCCTTATGGAAGTACAAATGTAGGGGGATTGTAAAGTTCTTATAGGACAACATAGAATTCATCTCGCTCCAAATATTCATTTTCTCACACATCGTTTCCCTTCCTCACAATGTTATACTTACCTGATATATCACAATTGAAAAATGACCCTATTTACAACAACCCTTGATGGTCGTATATTCTTGGCAAGTTACCTTCATGTGTATTGAAATTCAATGCAAATCCCGGGGAAGACCCTTACACACACATCATCACGTATCGATTGTGGTTCTCATCCAATTCCTTGATGGATGATAGTGTGACGTTGCATATTTTTCAACGATCCTTGATCGGGGATACTGCTAAATGATACATTGAATTACAAGGTGGTTCCTTTAAAAGATTCAATGACTTGGAAATGGTGTTCCTTACACATTACCAACTACCCATTAGGTATGAAATAAGAATGAATATATTGACTTCACTCTATCGGGATATTTACACTCACATTTATGATCATATTCATGAGTGTAAATGGAGATGTAGAATTATAAAGACCCAAATCCATGATGATATCTTTATGGATTGGTTCACCAAATCCTCGCTTCCAATGATTTCCAACTATGTAGCTATGGCCAGGGCAACTACCGAGGAGAAATTCGTTATGCATGCCAAACATTTGGAATTGATTTACTCTCAGATGGGTACTCTATATGACACTATCCCCCATGCTTCTAGTATATTGACAGATCAAAAAAATCCAAGACCAAGACCCCATGTCAATGGTGTGGTTGGTTCCTTTTCCCATTCCTCTTTGAAATAGTTAGCTGACTAGATGGGTCATATGGTTATTTCCTCACACACGTCAGCTGCTAGTTCTAGTGCTCAAAATTTCTCAGTCCCTACTCATACCTCTATGGTCAATTCTGTGCATTCCATGCAACTAAAGAATCATTGGAAACCTAGAGGAAAGAAGAAGAGGAACAAGAAGAAAAATTCCAATTCCGAGAAAGGGACTTCTCCCACCCAGAACACTTAGAAGGGGGGCACTGAAGATAATAAAAAGAGTCAATTTCCATGCACTATTAGTGGGGAGGAGTTCCCTACTCATCTATATCCTCTAAAGGATGAAATCCATATTTTTTTGGAATTGGAAACGACCCCTCAACAACCTCCTATTTTCACTCATCCTTTTCCCCTTCAACCTCAACATATGGTTGCAAAAAATATCACTCATCCACAAGGGGGCATGGAAGGTACCCCTCACCATGAGGGGTCTTCCTTGAGTTCTTCTATTTTCATGTGCGGCGACACAATTAATTTTCAAATGTGATCCAAGAACTATGAGACATCCATGGGGTATTCACTCAATCAACATGTAACATAGCGCCTTTGTTTATGGAATATTAAAGAAACCCTTAATTTCACTAGATATTGATAAATATCTCCCAAAACCTTTTTGTCGAACTGTTGGCCCTTGACCAAGTTTTGAGGATCCTTGGTCATGTTTGACCTACTTTTGGGACTTCGACAGGCTATCGAAGGCAGAGTGCAAGTCGAAGAGGAGATTGCGGGATCTCGACCCCTTTTTATGGATTTTTGGGTTTTGGGATTATGTAATGGGTATGGGGATGTCGACCCATGGGTTTACCCATGTTTAGGCCTGATTTTGTAATGTATAAATAGATGTCTAGGCGATGTAGGAAGGGGCTTGATACCTTGCTAAGTTCTAGGGCAAGGAGGACATCTATGTGATGGTAGGTGTTAAGTGTAAGTGGTAATTGTAATTTCTTTGTGCATACTGTGTAAGACTTGCATAGCTAAGTGAAAGTGATCATAAGAGACTATGAAAGATTTTTGTTGTAACTCAGGGAAGGAGGGTCTAGTGAAGTGCACAGATCTCCTGTCCTCTATGGAGTAAGATCTCAAGGCTCTGTGCATGTAGAAGATTGACATAAGAAAATAAGAATAAGAAGCATTGGTGGACGTAGCCCCAGGGAGGGGGTGAACCACATATATCCTGTGTTGTGGTTTCTTTGTGCACTTTGGGTGATCTCTTGTTTATGTGATTAAATGCTTAGTGCGTTGATGTATGTTAGATGAATCTGATATGATATCTTAGTGCTGAATAATGTGAACGAATTCTAGATCTGACCTATGTCGATATGCTTAGTGCTTGATTATATTATATCTGTGTGAATACTGCATCGTTCTATTATTAGGTTTTATCTGCGCTGTAAGATAAAGGTGAATATTGATGAACTGTAACTACTAAGTTCTCTGTTAAAGTGTTACAATCACGGATCTATGTCCCATCTAAGGTTGTATACATCAGAGTCCTACAACCACCCCTACCTCTACCTCAGGTGAGACTTCATCTACTTCGCAGTTGTTCCCGAAAGGGCTAGTAGTCAGAGTATTTTTGGTGCATTGTTGTAGCGTTTAACCCTGGGTCTGCCCCTGTGCCAACAAATGGTTCCGTTGTCGAGACTAGAACTATGATTTTTTGGAACTAAAGAAAAGAGAAATCTCAGTGCGTAGATATGTTTCCCTAGTGCACAATATTCTACTTGACCTGTGAAGCTCTCTTCCAAGAAGAAGAGTCAGATCTGAAGGAAAAAAGAGGTAAGACTTGAAAGCTTTATACTCTGATAAAGGTAAGAATAGTGAAAAGTTTTGATTGAAAAAGTAATATAAGTGGAATTTTTTTTTTCAAAAGTATGGATCTAGGTATGTTTGATAAAAAAATTCCTAGCTTGAAAAGTAGGGGACAATTATGAAAGAAGGTTTGATATGAGTAGATTTGACAAAAATACTGAAAGATATGTTATTCCTATACATAGAAAGAATGTTTGGACTAACAAATGGATGTAGGATCCTTGAAAGATTTTTTTGCAGGTTAGCTACTATCCTAGTGCGTAGTACAGGAAAGGATGATGATCCTTTCAAAGAAAAAGAAGACTAACCCGTTGTTACAGTTGCAGAAGATCGGGACATCTTGCTAAGGAATGCCCTGGTACAAGTCCTAGTTTCCTTTGTTGTAAATCTATGTATCATGAAGTTTTAGATTGCCCTGGAATGATTGATAAGCTTGACAGAATAAATATGAGACAAGAAAAACCCGAGGAATGTTATGAAATCGATACCATGGTAGAACCCCAGAAATAATCAGAGAATGTATTACTACAAATGAAAGAAACCCTAAATGATCACAAAAATATCAACTTATCAAAGATCTTCAAAGAAAAAGAATGCATAGAAGAAAGGATAGGAGACTTCAACATTGATTGTGTTCTGGATGAAGAAACACAAGTGAATATCATGACAGAAAGAACTTGGAAAACTTTAGGAAATCCTTCTATGATTCCATCATTGGGAGGAATAGGGTTATTTAGAGGAAAGTAGATAACTCTATGTGGAAGACTCACCCAGATATCTATGAGTGCTCATGGAACTTCGACAGAGGAAGATTTTGAGATTGTTAAATTTATTGAGAAAAACGCCCCATTTGTTATATTACTAGAAAAACCTTGGATTGAAAAGGATCAGGCCAGAAGAAAAGAAGAGGAAGTGTTAGAGCAGAAGAAGAAAGAATTAAAATATTTCATGACTAGGAGGATAACACACTTGATTGAAGAATAGGAGAAAAAATCGAAGCTACTTAGAACCAGAAACTTGGATGTCGAAGTCAAAAGAACACAAGAAGACTCACAGAAGACTAAAGTACCTACCCCGGCTAGAGAAGACGTATTACTCTCGGACCCTATGAAAGAATCTCAACAACGCAAAGTTACTATGCCAAAAGGAGATAAGAATCAGAATGGAAAGAGGAATATCAAGACAAAGATCACCGGGAAGAAGGCTAGAAAACTAAGTAAGAAGAGAGAAAATATAGAAAAGTTACAAAATGTCCCAGAGGGGACTTAGCAGAGGGAAGGTTTGCAAGACTGGAACTTCAGCGGGATATCAGAACAACACAACATGGCACTTCTCCATGGAAAAGCGATATAGTCGTTGAAATAAATATAACCGTTAGCCTGATGACTCGAATGGTTAGAACAATAGTAATGGCCCGAAGACTCGCCATCAAACTGTTGGGACTGTGCCACAACGGATATAACCGCATTGATGAAGACCTCTCATCCATTAGAGAGATCCATTACATCATGTCTACTTAGTCCAAAGCCACCTTAACCAAGATGCATATTCTGCTCATTGTAGATGACTTCGACTTCATCATCGCAGTTGTAGCAGATGCCTCGTAGGAAATCTTGCAGAAACATGCAGCCAAGCAGGAGGATATGTATGATAGATCGAGGTTTAAATCAGAGGGGTACAACATGCCCTTCAATCCAGCTGTGCAGTATCCACTATTCCCCCACCATCAAAAGAAGCAGAGTTGGGAGATGAGCCTACCCAACTCTGCAGACTAGATGATGCGACCGACACTCACCTTTGTCGAACACAAGATGAGAAAGACCAGGCTACAACAACCCTGAAACAAGACCAGTAATAAATGGTAGACAAATGTTGGGTTGCACAAAATGAGAAGGAGAACCTTCAAGCCAAGTTTGAAGAAGAGAGGGCACAGACCAAGCAAGAAAAAGAATAGTTTCTCACAGAACAGCTTGGAGTCAATGAAGCAGTCGAAAAATCACTTTGATCTGTGACAAGCTTAGAGCCAAAGGTAGAAGACTGAGTGGAGCATCAAATAACACATCTCATGGAAGCTATCCAACAACTACAACAAAGAATAGCAGACTTAGAGCTACGAACAGTTCCCAACACTCCGTCGGATGTACGAGATCAAAGAGAAGCAACTGCTTGAAGCGTAGTTGAAAGAATCAAGTCCCTCGCCATGGAATGTAAACAACTAAGTGGTCGCATTTCGCAGACTTATGAGCGACTCACTGAGGATTCTAAATTAAAGGCACTGGAGTCACAGCTTCAGAAGGAAAAGAAGAAAGCATAAATAGTACAGGCGCAGTTGAAGCCCCTGTCATTCATTGAGAGGATGAAGTGATCCCAAGAACAATGAACTGCTCAACAACAGGTCCACACCATTCAGATAAAAGGCATGGAAGTGACTTAGAGGCTCCAACCAATACAGGATGAGGCTTTCCAACTATTCGTAGAGATTGAAGTTCAAGGAGCAGAAATGGAGAAAGTCTTCACTGCAGCTGAACAACGCTTAGAAGGACTTGTCAACGAAGCAGTAATACAAAATTTTGTTGAACAGGAGGTCGTGGAGCAGTAACAGGACAAAGTAGCTTGAGCCAATATTGAGGCTTTCAAAGTAGAGCTACCTAGACCAGAGTGACTCGGGATGAGTCACAGGTGAGTGTTGGGGGCCTGTTGGCCCTTGAACAAGTTTTGAGGATCATTGGTCATGTTTGACCTACTTTTGGGACTTCGACAGGTTGTCGAAGGTGGAGCGCACGTCGAGGCAGAGATCACAGGATCTCGACCCCTTTTTAGGGTTTTTTGGGTTTTGGGCTTATGCAATGGGTATGGGGATGTCATCCCATGGGTTTACCCATGTTTAGGCCTAATTTTGTAATGTATAAATAGATGTCTAGGCAATGTAGGAAGGGGATTGATACCTTTCTAAGTGTTAGGGAAAGGTGTACATCTATGTGATGCTAGGTGCTAAGTGCATGGGGTAATTATAATTGCTTTGTGCATACTGTGTAAGACTTGCAGATCTAATTGCAAGTGATCATAAGAGACTATGAAAGCTTTGTGTTGTAACTCAGGGAAGGAGGATCTAGCGAAGTGCACAGATCTCTTATCCTTTGTGGAGTAATATCTCAAGGCTATATGCATGTAGAATATTGACATACGACAATAAGAAGAAGAAGAATTGGTGGGCGTAGCCCCGGGGAGGGGGTGAACCATGTATATCCTGTGTTGTGGTTTCTTTGTGCGTTTTGGGTGATCTCTTTTTTATGTGATTAAATTCTTAGTGAATTGATGTATGTTAGATGAATCTGATATGATAGCTTAGTTCTGAATAATGTGAAGGAATGTTATATCTGACCTATGTCGATATGATTAGTGATTGATTATATTAGATCTGTGTGAATACTACATTGTTCTGTTATTAGGGTTTATCTGTGTTGTAAGCTAAAGGAGAATATTGATGAACTGTACTACTAAGTGATCTGTTAAAGTGTTACAATCACATATATGTGTCTTAGCTAAGGTTGCATACATTGGAGTCCTACAACCACCCCTGCCTCTACCTCGGGTGAGACTTCATATCCTTCGCAGGTGTTGCTGAAAGGGTTGGTAGTTAGGGTTTTGTTGTGCGTTGTTGTAGCATTGAACCCTGGGTCTGCCCCTGTGCTAACACAAACCCCCCTCCCAATACATCTTTCCAATAAACAAACCCTTATTTTTACTTGATACCACTTTTTATACCCCCCAATACCTATAAATACCCTAAGACCCCACATCCCCTCTCAATACCTACAATATATTAACTTTATTTTCCCCAATTTAAAAATCCCCTTAATGAATGAATGTGATAATATATTGCTCAACAAGGTGAATCCCCTATGGAAACATCTGATTCTATTCCTATTTCACATGAGCCAACACCCTCTTCATAGCTTGGTGTCCCTCCTCAAATTGAGAAAACATTTTTTTACACATTGCTTAATCCCCTTAAGGTCATTCTTTGATCAATGACACATAATATGAACACACAGGCCACCCAAAACTACAATATTGTAGATGAATTGGCCCAGGCACCATGTGCCATGGCTTTCCTCGAAGTTCTCCAAAGCTGCCAAGCTTGGAAAAAATATTTGTTGTTAGTTATAGGTGGGGTTGATTGCTCAGAGTTTAGTTTGATAACTTTTGATTCCCATCAATTTAACCATAGGCTCTCCCATCAATTTACCTTCCACATCAAAGTGTGGATGATGGAGAAAAACATCTTTTGAATCGTAGTTGATGAAGGAGCCTCGACTTGCATCATATTTATTTCTTGTTGGAAGACCATTGGCTCTTCAAATCTCGACATATTTGCATCACTATTGAAATCATCTGATCATCACATGTTCCATCCTCATGGAATAATTACCACCTTACTCATCAAGTTAGGTGATGAGACTATCTTTGTTGTTGTGGAGGTCATAGATGCACCTCTTAAGTATATTTGCTACTCGGGAATAATTTTTTCTATGATATGACTACAATTGTCTCATTTGTATTTAGGGTATTACACTTCCCTCATCAAGGGAAAATAATCACAATCAATCAACTTGTGCTCTTCACCCCAGACCTTGGATCTAATGCAAGGTATAATGTCCCATTTGTTGGTGATACTCATCAGTATATTATATGTATGTTTGTGTGGGGATGTTCATAGATCCTTTTCTTATTGGTATAGTTCCCCTTCCCCCATCATATACCACTCTATCTATCCCTCCTATGAACATGATTTCATCATTTACTAGTGGATCCCTTGGGTCCTCCAATCCTTGGGTGGTAGCCTGTCCCGAGGACATTGAACCTTATGGAGCTTCCTTGTCACTCAAATTTTTCAAGATTGTCAATATGATAATTCCGTCAACATATGATGATATTGGTCAGCCACTCCATCCCCATATGAGTTGTGATCATCCTACCCCTTCCGAATAGGTTGTTGACTCTCTATGTTCACATGGTTTCCTATATATTGAGTTTCCTTCAAAAGAGGCCATCTTATAAATCATGGCTTTTATAGACAAGCCCAAGTAATATGAGAATCATCTAGAATCCATCCTCCCTAATTTGGAACCCATGAGAGTTAGCACAATGATATTCAATCCCAAACCAGGGGAATTTTCCATGGAATCAAGGTAAACCCCTTCTTGACCATTTTCTTCCTTTGTTATCTTTTTCAAAACTTTCCCTAGAATTATGTTCTTTCCCTTCAAATATTTTCACTTTGTACTTCCTTCATGTCTTGATGTGTCCCATCAAGAAGTTGTTGTGTCTCGCGAAATCACTCATGATGAGTATCTTCAACTGCAAAGATTCATTCATGCGTGGCATGGCCTCGACATGGTCAAACATATGATGTTAACATTGACTCATGTGCTCATCAATTATGAAAAGGATTCTTGGCCTAAGCCTCACAATGGGATCTAATTTGCATAAAGAATCAATATGTATAGTTCCTTGTACATAGGTTTGTGGTGTAATTACTTTTTGTTTTTCATATATCATATCCAAAAAGTCCAAAAATATTTTCTTTTTTGAGATTTCACTATGTATTTCGACCCCTTTATTCTAGTTTACATGTGTTTATATGATTACAGTGAATTGCTTTTATGAAGATGTATAATTCCACTAAAATTGAGGTACATGTTTCTCAATTGGCATATAAGGATAGTTTTTCCCCTACATTCACCATCCTTCATTATTAGTCGTCCATTCTATCATCACAATTACTTAGGTTTGATCCCATCGAGTTGCAACATTAGCCATTTTGTCTTCACATAGTAACATGTTATGAAGTGTCCATCCTTCATGGGAACCCTATTTAACATTTATATTTCCATTCAGTGCACATGCTACATTTTCACATATGCTTGAGATCCATGATTTAGTGCCGCCATGAATTGAAGTTAAGACTCATTCTCCTCTCTTCATCTATGTTCTAGCCACATCCCACAGAGGTTCCCGATTTTTTTTTGTTTCTTAATGGTCACCTATGCATTCACTTCTTGCTTCATCCATCCATGGTTGCATAGTTGTTAGCCTAGATCCCACTTATTTTCATTGTAGTATCCTTTAACCATCCACCTCTTTCATTATTTTGCCTCCATTTTCCATCCATATACCCATAGAGATAACAAATAGTAAGAGTGGATATCACTTGCAATTACCATTTGCATTCCACTTTCTTAGATTGGTTTCATGAACTTAGAACATAGGAGCATGTTGTTAAGCCACTTGTTCTCTCCAACCAAGTATTATTTTATCTCTTTTTCAGACACATTAAAGAACATAAAAAATACATTACCGAGTACGCTTTTATCTCTTTTTTAGACTCGTAAAAGGACATGAAAAATTTACATACCGAACATACTTCCATCCTTATTTCATACTCATTCAACCATGAAGGAGACAAAAAACAAACACAAAAAAATATATAAAAAGAGTTAGGGATTTTCACCATTGGTCTATTCTCAAAATGGTAGTGTCAATCCAGTCACCCTTGAAGATGGCACTTGTTTTATTCATCATGATACAATTGGATTTTAGCTTTCCTAAGATTGGTCCCAGTAATATGAGTCAAAGATACTCCTCCAGATGGTTACTCTTTCAGTAATCATAGAGAGTGCTTCAATTCCTCCTATGTTGTTGCACTATATTCTCCCATCTCTTATGTTTTGCTTCCAATTCACCAATGTGTCATGTTATATGCTCAATGGAAGTTTAAGTTTGAGTCTGTCATCTATTGGTTTTTTATTTTCCAAGTCATCCATACCTATGTTAGTTGTATTTGGTGATACCCTCTCTTCACCTCATCTCTCGGTGTATTTTTAGTGTTGATTGATGGGGGATACCTTAAGGTCCTCCTTCGATAGATCTCTTCCTATCAAATTCAAAAAATTATCTAGGACAAGGATCTAGAAACCAACTATCACCTTGGAGCTTTCAGTCCTCAATGGTAGGCCTTCTTATGATCGGAAGTGGGTTTATATCATGGAAAATTTGTAATCAATTGATTCTAGGAGTGTTCAACATTAGATCTTATATTCACACTCACTAAATTGTACTGGGTATGTTGGGATCCATCTTCCTCATTGGTGGATTATCTCACATCTGTTAAGTGTATGCATCAATAACTAGTAATCAGATGGTTTCTACCATGCTGACATCAACTCATATATTTTCATTATGTGGATTTGTACAATCAAGGTTTGAGATGAAGACCTTTGGTTTACAAACACATCATTCCTCTTTCAAGTTGCGATGTAGTTTATCACTTATCCATGAGTACAGTGAATACTTTGGGGGTACTATTGTTAGTTCTTGTTGTCTTCCTAATGTCTATATGTCGTGTCATAGATCCACATTTTTTTTCTTGTGGCTATGATTATATATATGACATATATTCACATTGTATTGTCTCATGGATATGATCTTATTGATGACATGGATCCGTTGTGTATTATTTCATGGCCATGGCCTTTCATTTCCCATCATGGATATGAAGTGTAATGTGTTAGCGGCCATGCTTTATTTCTCTTCCGAGAATGGGTATTCCTACCTTGGGGATGATCTATATATGTTGAAATTATGTCTTATTGGAGTTATTCACTGTTTCCTTGATCTTCGAGCTCCTTTCTTTTTCCACTAGTCACCATGATTTTTCATAATGTCTTTCATCCATTAACTCCTCTTCTGACCTCACACATTTGAGGGAAAATTTTATACTTGTATTTACCACCATAGGTTTTTCCATCATGTTAATAGATCTTATGAGGAGAGAATTGCATAATTAAGTAAAATTGTCATAATTATTTCACAGGGAAATAATTATTTCATCACAATTTCAAAATTATGAAATAATTATTACTTCATAATTGAGAATAAACTCATAATTGAAAACAAAGTTCATAGTGAGCTTGAAAAATCTCATAATTGAGAATGGAACTTGAGAGAAAATGTCACAATAGAGAAATAGTTCATAATAGGTTGGAAAAATCTCATAATTAAGAATGAAACTTATGCCAAAATTTTAACTTCTTAGTTCACATGCCAACAAGCCTATCTATGACTTGTAATTACTTAGTTCACATCCTATCAAGAAATCCATGAATTCTATCCACCTATTCATGACTTGTATCCACCTAGTTCACATGTCATGAAGACTATACCCAATATCTTCTAAAATCCTATAAGAAGAGGCCAAATAATGGGCATGGGGAGCATCTAGAGTTTTGATAGTGGTTGTGCTGGAGAAATAGAGAGAGAATCTTGAGAGGCTAAGGAGGATCATCAAGAACCTGGAACTAGGAGGAGTGCATCAAGAATCAAGGTAAAGATACATTGATGTATTTATCCAGTTTTATTAATACAGATAGTTGGTTTTCCCCTTTCATATTGTTCATTTTCAATGATAATGTTATATATGGTCTTACATTGAATAGATCAGGATAGATCTAGATGAATTTTTTATTTCCTAAAACTAGAGAGAATTTTTAGATTGGTATTGTTTGTCACTTGTGTGTAGGTAGAAAGTTGAAGGAGATTGGAGATGGATATATAGGACTACACCATCCAAATACATGTGAGGAAAAACTTGAAAGTAAAAGTAATGCTTATTTACTATCTCTTAGCATAAAATAGGAAACATATTATTTGGATTTAGGGAGAACCATAGGAATGTAGCACTTCTGTTTATCTTGGATAAAGGGTATATTAAAGGAAGATATTGCTTATCTGTAGGCCCGATTTATCTATAACAACTATGTTCCCCACATTATATTTCCATGTTCCTATATTGGCAGTTGTCACTCTAGGAAATTCCTCTAACTCCACTTGTAATTTGTTCCCCTCACTTAGTTACTTACGATAAATTATATCATAAATATTATGACTTAGGAATAATATTATTTGATTCCTTGGAATAAGCCCCATTGACTTAGCCCCTTTTATTAATCCCTTAGCCCTCTTTCACTCTCATGGATTCTTATCCCATCATGATCTTTTGTCTTACTTGGTTTGTAGCAGTGATGTATTTTCTTAACAAAAATGATTGTGATTACATATTACATTTTCTAGCTTGTTGGCTTAAATCACATAGGCAATTTGGCCTCAATATATATATATATATATAGAGAGAGAGAGAGAGAGAGAGAGAGAGAGAGAGAGAGAGAGAGAGGAAATCTAGCCTAAAAAATACTGGCTCACCAACCTATAAAGAATATGTACATTTACAACTTGGGGTTCGACCTATGGGTATTACATTCCCCTCCCCCATACTTATGAACTGTCCTCGGTGCATTATATACACATATAAAATGTAACACCCTAGGTTTTGAGCCCCATATTAAATAATGTAGTCTGTTAATTGATTAAAGGTTAGAGTTCCCTAACAATTAAAAGAGGCCAGTGTTCCTAGGGAATGTAATTCTTTGATCAATATTAATAATAAATACATCATTGGATGCTAGACAAGAGAGGGGGATTAAGGGGCTAAGTATTTATTTTATATTTTATTCACCCATTTTGTTTAATGGAGAATAACAATTACGTGAGATTCTTGGGAGGAAGGCCAAGTGGTTACTTGATTCCAAGAATTACATAAACCCATGTTTGGTCTGGGGTGGGGGTTCTTCTTTTAGTTTCTACCTCATTCATTGATTCATTGATTCACTCAATTTCTCGGGGTTCACAACTTTTGTGTGGATTTCACTCACTTCATTATTTCACCCACTCATCTTTATTGATTCATGTCTTAGATTGGGAAAGGAAAACAAATTGTTGAAGAGAAGCCATGGTATTATTGGTTATAGAGATTGTTGGTGTATTCCAACCATGAATAAATACCTACATGTCTGAGATGCTTGGTCTGTGCTCAATTTTTCTCATAGTTGCAAGTCTTGAGAGTCCTAGCATAGAGATTCTAGACCAACTATAATGGATCCCTAGAAGGAGATGGACATCCTGAGGGACTGTGTGGGAGAGAAGGGGGTCCATTCTTTTAGGTTTTGCAGGCTAGGTAGAAGAGACCTGGTGTACTTTGGATTTTTTTGGGTCCTCAGAATCCTGTGAGAGATTGAGTGTTGACTGGCTTGGGAAGCCAAGTGAAACCCTGAAATCTATCCATGTGAACTCATAGCCATGGCTTTGGGGTGACACTGCTACTAAGACTTGGAAAAATAGTGTCTATAGTTGGGTGGAATGCCCTTGCTTTGTAGCCAATTGGTGTCTTATGTTCAGAAAAGATAAGTGATCTATGTTATGGTTATTTACCTGTGTATTTATTTATCTTTGAATTTAATATTGAGAATATGCATGCTTGTTGGTTATCGTTGTGCATGTCGTATGGTTCATTTATTTTATGTTGTAGCATGAATCTTGATCAATGCATGTGAATATTTCATGCATCCCTATTAATTATAAATGTATCAGAACTTAAAATAAGTTCAAGAGAAGGATTGAAGTAGCATGGTTGTCTTGGGGTGGCTAGGTACATTAAAGAAAGTGGCGCAGCCCGGCCCAGGGTGGCTGGGTTCATTACATAAAATAAAATATTCTTGAAAAATATTCAAAAATATGAAGATACTCTTCCGACATGGCATATTCATGTTCCCATGTCACATATTTACAACCGTAATAGGTCCACTAGACTTTTACCAGCTCTATTACTCAATTCTGGAGAAGCTTGAATTTCCTATACAATATGCAGACCGACTGAACTTGGAAGTCACCATATTGATACACCTAAATCACATTCCAATCAATTACATGATCATCATCAAGCACATACATTTTAAGAAAAGACACATGAAAAAACATTATGTATCAACATGGATGCAGGTAGTTCAAGCATGTATGAAACAAGACCAATCCTTTCCAGGATACCAAATGGTCCACAATGTCTTGCTGGAAGCTTTGGGAAGGTCCCTAATTTTAGAAATCCCTTCTTAGATTTCACTTCCAAGAATACATGCTCACCCACTTTAAATTATCTATGCATTCTACCTTTATTTTAATAACTTTTCTTCATATCCTAAGCAATAAATTTTCCTTTATCTTTACCATCTACTCTTATTTTGTCTGAGAAATTCTAACCCAACCTCTACTATGTCTCTTGGGTTGTCCCAAATCATTGTGATTTTTCACTTTTAGCTATATAATGATTCAAATGGGCATATATTCAAAGATGTATGGTACCCATTATTATAAGAAAACTCAAATAAATGTAAATAATATTTCCATTTTTATGGTTCATCCATCACATACATTCTTAGCATATCCTCAATCACTTGATTGACCCTTTCTATCTTCCCATTTTATTTTGGGTGATATGTTTTACTAAAATTTAGATTTTCCCCAAATACTTTATATAATCCCTTCCAAAATTTGATGTAAATTTGGGATCTCTATCTAAAAGAATTTCCTTGGCACACCATGTAGCCTAGAAATTTATGACATGTAAATCTCTACAATGGTATATTCCTTGTGAGTTAACTTCAATGGAATAAAATGACCATATTTGGTTAGCTTATCCACCACCACCATGATGGAATCATGTTGCTTCATGTTTTTGGGCATCTTGGTGATAAAATAAAATGTCAGAGCTTCCCATTTACACTCAAGAATGGGAAAAGGTTGTAGAAATATAGCTCGATTTCTATGTTCATCCTTGACCTTATGACATTATAGACATATAGAAATATACTCAGCCACTTATTTCTTCATATCAGGCCAAAAATATTAGCTATTTACAATTGTTATGGTTTTCTAGTAACCTCGGTGCCCAACATAAGGCACATTATGCATTTCTCTCGACACCATATTTTCATCTCTTGGTATTAATGAACATGTGATATACCCCTGTACATGAGGATTCCATCCCCTCTCATCTCATAATCTTTAATTTTATGCTCGAAAATATCTTCCTCTAATATTTATTTTTTCTCTATATAATACTGATTTGATTTTGTAGCTTCCAAAATTCTATGTTTTAAATCATTTTTATACGTCCCAATGGATTTAAAATGCATATCATGCAACCTCCTATTGAATGCATAAACCACCTTATTATCCTCGTATTTCATATGATTTATATCAAATTCATACTCAATAATGAATTTAGGCCATTTGATTTTCCTAACATTCAAAGTTGCTTGTCCAAACAAATATTTTAGACCAATATTGTCTCTCTTCAACTAAAATATATTTCCCATAATATAATGCCTTGACATATTCAAGGAATGAATTATGGATGCCAATTATAAATCATGAGTGGCATAGTGCCTCCTTCATTATTTCAACTTCCTTGACTCATAGCATATCACATGCCCATTTTGGATGAGGACTCCCCCAAGTCCTTCCTTTCAAGCATCAATGCAGACAATGAAATATTCATTTGGATCAACAATCTTGAAATCCTTCAAGTTTTGAAATTGTTCTTCACATTCATAGGTCCACTCAAACTTCACACCCTTAATTTGTCAAGAAGATACGGGATGTGAAGTTCTTGAAAATACTTAAAGAAATATTCTATAATAACCTGCAAGTCTCATGAATGGTCCCACCTCTGATACATTATTTGGTTTTGGTGATCCTTTAATGGATTATATATTTTCAAGGTCCATTTTTATCCCTTCCTCTAAAATAATATGGCCAAACTAATGAACCTTCCTCTGATAAAATGAGCACTTGCTAAGATTTGCATACACTTGATGCTCCATCAACATTTGTAGCACCATCCTCAAGTGTTTATCATGCTCCTCTTCAAAATTAGAGTAGATACGTATTTCATCTATGAATAAAATGAAAAACTTATCCAAGTAATTTATAAAAATTCCATTCACCAAACACATCAAGATAGTTGGTGCATTTGAAAACCCAAATGACACAACTGTAAACTCATAATAGCCATATCTTGGTCTAAAAGTTGTCTTGTTGATATATTCTTCTATAATCATCATCTGATGGTATTCTGATGTAAGGTCAATTGATGCATCCCCTCTTCTCTCCTATGGTTTGCGCAACCTCCCAATCAAGGATCTTCAAATTATTGAGCCGAATCAACTCTTCAGGCCTCTACTAGACCCTGGAATCAATTTACACAGACCCTTGTTTGTTACCGCACAGACTCAATTCACCCGCGACCCTATTCTCTGGAACTTTTGGTAACACTGGGTGGTGAGCGCTAGATCCTCCTCTAGGCTCTTCTTCAATATTACCATGAGATATAGACTCAGTTCAACCCTCTTCACAACTTCAGGCTTCTCCTTCGGGAGTTATCATGCCTTCACTCCTCACTTCCTCCGAAGTTCTCTATCACCAAAGTGATAGATTTGACACCATGTTTCCACACAATTTATGGCTAGGATTTAGCTTCTTACTTTTGGAGCTTTGGACGAATTTCGATCAATGCTCCACTTTCTCCTCAACTTTTATTCCAAATCCATAATATGGTGACACATGTACCTCCGAGATCGACTGTCATGATGGACTTCACTAATTTAGGATTCAGGAGTTTTACACACTTCTCCCTCCCTTTCCTCTGAAGGACTCTTCCTATGAAGTTTGTGGGTCTCTGTCACGTATCCTCACTGCAACCAACATCTAGGGTTTCTTCGTGGCTTTGGGACTTCGACAATCCCCACTCTTTTAAAACAATTAAAAAACTCTAAACCATGAAGTGTCGAAGGACTTCCACGACTAACCTTCATGTAACTATCCCATATCTGACAGTCCATAACAATCTCGCTTCCTCCTGAATGAATATTTCTTGTTAATTTATGAAATATTAAAGGGCTCCTCCCTATTGAAGGATTCTCACCCACTACCTATTATGAGCTTGTTCTTCCTTGAACCCTCTGACTCCTCAGAGCGTTTCTTCAACACTTAGTCAAATTTTGACTCTGTGCACACCTTGCAACAAGATTCTTCCATGACTCAACTTATTTGTGAGTGATTGTGCACACCTTGCAACAATTCTTACACTCTTCTTCAAATACTCTTAAGTTACTTCTCCTAATCGTCTGAGTCAAAATAATTTGTCACACACTCCTTGTGGAAAATATGCACACCTTGCATACAAATCTCCATGTTATCTCTCCTGAGTTTCTTCCTCCTTGACACTCTGAAATTTTCAGAATGACTTCTTTGATACTTAGAAAAATATCGACCTTGCGCACACCTTGCAACATGATTCATTGAACTTAACTCTTGATGGGAGACTATGCACGGCTTGCAATAGTTCTTATACAACTCAATTGTTCCTCCTAAACAATATGAATCTGAGTGCATTTCCACCTACACACACTTTCAAGCTATCCCTCCTGAATACCTGAGTCAAAATAGACTTTGTCAACGCACACCTTCCGGACACTTATGCACTCCTTGCAAACAAAAAATTCACGTTATCTCTCCTGAGATTCTAAGTCGAAAGAGACTCTGTCAACACACACCTTGTAGACACTATGAACTCTTGAACTTTCTTGTAGAAGAGAAACAATTGAAACTTATCTAACCCTCATAGATTCATACATTCAACCATGAAATTCATTCATAACATAAGAACATGTAATAACAAAAAAATGCAATTAAACAAAAATCCTACCATTCAATCATTCAGATAGACACAGTAACAACAACACCAAACATGTGGATCAATACTTATCTATTATATTCATTCAAATGATATGTACATGGACTCATACCATTCTCTTAAGCATCTCTCAGCAACTCTTAACAACAACTACAACTCTCAGTAGCTTTCATCTACAATAATCTTCAACGGCCCCATTTGGGCATACAATACATTTATTTATACAAAAAGGATCATAGATATTTTCCCTGTGATTACCTTACTTCTATCCTATCAAATTAAAAGCTTTCAACTAGTAAGGAATTATTACAATAAATGTTCGAGAAAGACAGATAAGAGAAAATGCTTCAAATCTATACTATTATTGTCTAGATTAAAGAAAATATGGTCTCCATCGATCTCACATGATGCTTCAACTCCTAAAAATATAATTTATTCTTTAATTTCAATATTTTCAATATACTATGTGACATGACATCTTTAAAATTCAAAAATCACTTCAAATGCACGCTAAGTCACTGAACTGTCTTCCAATTGCGCTTTGATGATGATTCTTCTGCATCATACTCCTATGGAAAAAAATTCATGGACTCCTATCCATGAGATCCTGCATTGAATTTCCAGGCTTATGAATATCTGCTTCATTTACCCAATTGACATCCTCTATTGGGTGTCCTTTCCAGTTTACCAAATACTCAAAATATGTCTTTCTCGTGGTCTTCTTACCAATCCTATGATCTGTGATCTTCTCCATCTGCGACTTTTCTACTACAGACATCTGCTTCTCCAACTGTATCTCCTTTTGATACTTTGACTTTTTCGTGTCATGTTCCATGTAAGTATACAGGTTTGAAATGTTGAATATGGGAGATATATCCACATCCTATGGAATCTCTATCTCAAAAGCATTGTCATCAAATTTTCCTAGGATATTTCACGACCCTATCGTCTTCAATTTCAGTTTTTTATATGTTCCCCTTGGGAACCTTTCCTTCATGATATGTGCTAGAACTTCATCTCCCACTTCAAATTGAAGTTATCTTCTATGTTGATCAACTTTGGGTTTATACTCTCTACCACTGTTATGCAACAACTCTTTGATATTATTGTTAAGCTTCTCCATTTCTGTAGCGAAGCCTTATGCTCCAGCGCTTCTAAATTCATTCTGCTCCAGATCTCTCAATTTTGATACTCCTATTGGATTCATCCCATATACTATCTGGAATGGGCTCTTCCCTGTACTTCTTTTTTGTGATTCATTGTATGCAAAATCTACTTGTGATAGAATTTTATCCCACTGGCTATGATGTTGAGTGACTAGACTCCTCAGTAAATTTCCCAAACTCTGATTTACCACCTCAGTATGTCCATCTGTTTGAGAGTGATATTTTGAAATAAAGGACAAATATGTCCCCAGTTTCTTCCATAATGTCCTCCAAAAATGACCAACAAATTTAGTGTCTCTATTTGAGACAACACTCTTAGGCAACCCATGAAGTCTCACAACTTCTTTGAAAAACAAATTTGCAATGTCCGTTGCATCATTAGTTTTAGGCATGGGATAAATTGTGCCATATTTGGGAATCTATCAACTACCACAAATATGGAATCACTTCCTCTTTATGTGCTTGGCAATCCCAACATGAAATCCATGCTTATTGCCTCCCAACGCCTATCTGGAATAGACAAGGGTTGATACAATCCAGAGTTTTATCTCTTTCCTTTTGCATACTGACAAATATTACATCTGTTTACAAACTTATTCACCTCTTCTCTCATACCTGGCCAATAATATGAACTGTTCAACTATGAAAATGTCTTTTCATGTCCAAAATGTCCTGCTAGACCTCCACTATGTTTTTCCTTCAGCATATTTTCTCTCATTGAGCACTTTGATATGCACAACTGGAAACCTTTAAAAAATAATCCATCTTGAATCAAATACTCTATCCACTGGCTTCTATCTCTAAGAACAAGATTTTCACATGCTTCATATGCCTCTTTAAAATATGGATCATCACAATACATCTCCTGAAGGTGTTCAAACCCTAAGGTTTTCACTTGAAATTCCTGCAAAATCAGATATCTCCTGCTCAATGCATCATCAACTTTGTTAGAATTTCCAGAAATATGTTTAATGAAAAAAGTGATTTTTTTCATAAACTCTATCCACTTAGCATGTCTTTGATTTAACTTCTCCTTCCTGGTTATGAATTGTAAACCCTGATTATCGCTATACAAAACAAATTATTTTGGAACAAGATAGTGCCTCCATTTTTTCAAGGCTTGAATTATTGCATAAAATTATTTATCATATGTGGAGTACATTCTCTTAGTGTCATTCATATTCTCACTGAAATATGCAACATGCCTATTATCTTGGCTCAAGACTACTCCAGTTGCAACTCCAATAGCATCACATCTTACTTGAAATTTCTTCCTAAAATCTGGCAAGACCAGAATCGATTGTTTGGTTATCTTCTTCTTTAATATCCCAAATCTTTTCTCAGCTTCTTTTGTCCACTTAAAGGACTTGTGTCTCTTCTTCAACATATCTAATATTGGTGCACAAATCCCAATGAAATTTCTAATGAACTTCCGATAGAAACTTACTAATCCATGGAAGCTTCTCACCTTGAATATGTTTCTTGGTGATGGCCATTCTCTGATTGTTCTCACCTTCTCTCGATCCATATTCAATTCATTTGAAGATATCACAAAACCCAAGTAACTGAGTTTTGTCTTCATAAAAGAGGACTTCTTCAGATTTATTAACTTCTCCTACTGCAATCTCCTCATCATTACTGTTAGATGTCTCAAATGCTCTTCTTCAGTTTTACCGAAGACTAAGATATCATCCAGATATACAATCACAAAAGTACCAATGAAATATTTTAATACTTCATTCATCAACCTCATAAAAGTACTTGGGGAATTTTTTAATCCAAATGGCATAACAAGCCACTCATACAACCCTTTGTTTGCTTTGAAGGTTGTTTTCGAGTCATCACCTTCTCTCATTTTTATCTGGTGAAATCGACTCTTGAGATCTATCTTTGAAAAATTATTTGCTCCACTCAAGCAATCCATTAAGTCATCCATCCTTGGTAAATGAAATATGTACTTGATGGTGATCTTGTTTATGACTCTTGAGTCTTTACACATTCTCCATCCTCCATCTTTCTTCGGACTCAACACAATTGGTATTGTGCATGGACTCAAGATTTCTCTAACCAAACCCTTTTCCATCAAATCCTGGACTTGTCTTTTTACCTACTCATTATCTTGAGGTGTCAATCTATACTTTTCTTTGTTCGGAAGACTTTATCATGGTATTAGATAAATGTGATGGATGATACTCCTAATGGGTGGTAATGGGCGAGGTAACACATCCAATACTATGTCAGCAAAATTCTCTAACAATTCTTGGATTTCTTCATGAAGATCATCCATAGAAGGACTTGTAAGGATGACTCTGGGCTTCCTCACCACAACAAATTGCATCTCATGTTCCTTATTGACTTCACTTAGGAGTTCATTCCCACTCATGAGAAGTATCATTTTGTTGGCTTCTTCCTTTACTTTCTTTTCCTCTATTGGAAGTAACATATGTGTCCTACCATTCTTCTCCAAAGCATAAGTATTCTTTCTCCCATAATGAATGACATTCATGTAAAACCTCGATGGTCTCTCCAAAAAAACATGACATACATCCATGGGAATCACATCACACAAAATATCATCTCTATATCCTCCTATCTTAAATTCAACTAGGCATTGTTTAGTTACCATTACCTGGTGTCCTTTCCACAACCATGAGACTCTATATGGACTCAGATGTGCAGTTGTCTCCAACTCCAATTTCTCCACCATTTTTGTGGATACCAAGTTATCAGTGTTCCCACTATCAATTATCACCTTGCATACCCTATCTTTAGTCTTGCAAGTAGTTCTGAACAAATTTTTCCTCTGCACTGGTTTTTCAACCTATGGCTCTAGCTTTAAGAGAACCTTCTTCATCATCAGAGATTTCCCATCTTCTACACCTTCTGCTTCAACATTCTTATTTTGCACTTGCGGAATGTGAGCTTCACCTCCTCATTCTTTCTTTATCTTAGGGCATTCCCAAGACATGTGTCATGTTTTTCCACAGGCATAGGACTTCACCTCTCTTCCTCTTCCTCAAGGAAAAACATTTCTTCCACCATATTGTCTCGCTCGTGAACTCCCTCCTCTTTCTGAGTGACTATGTGGTTTTCCAATCTCAACCTTGGGATTTTGTGCCTTGTCATGGACAATTCACTTACCTATGTTTATAATCCTACCTATTCTTTGTTGGCTTTGTTTTCTAGCCAAATTCTCCTCTTCCTTTAGTGCAATCTGATAAGCATCATCCACTTTCCTTACTGTCATCATGTTGATTTCATCCTAGATTTCATATCTCAAGCCATTAATATACCTAGAAACCTTTTCATCATCTTTTTATCTCTATCCAACCCTGATGTTCATATTGTAGAAATCCTATGTGTCCTCTTTCACTTTCATTCGCTTCTATCTCAGGTTCTACAACTTCCTGAACAAATTTATCTTATAGTCCTTGGGTATGAATTTATCTTTCAACTTGGCTACCATTCTATCACAATTCTTGGTCTTTTTCTTGCCTTTGCATCTTCTGTCAGCCTGCAGTTCATCTAACCACAATGTTGCATGTTCCTTTAATATGGTCACATCACGCTTCACCTTCTTCTCCTCATCGATGTATTCATAGTCGAAGTACATTTCCATTGCTTGTATCCAATCAAGAAATTATTCAACATCAAAATTTTCTTCGTACATAGGGATGTCTATTTTTTCTCTAGCTCCCAATTTCACAACATCTTTCAGCAAAAGTTCTTTTGTATCATCCTCTACTATAACTTCTTCAACTTCCACTTCTTCGTTCTCTGCATCATCGACATCTCCAAAATTAGGTGCTCTCTTTTGTGCTATATCCATAGCATCTAACCTTGTGCTAAGTTATCTCATCTCCCTTTCCACAGTTCGATTTTCTATAGGTGGATCCACACATCTTTGAGGCAGCATTGTGCTAAAATTTATCCTTCACACAGATCTTTAAAAGAAAACTTTTCCTTCTGATAACACTTGATGATATCAGACTACCTCTTCTTTCCTACAGAAATTGATTTTGTGGATCTGATGCCACTTGATGATATCATACTATCTCGTTTCACCTTCTCACCTTTTTCGGTTATCTGAAAGAAAAATTAGGCTCTGATACCACTTGATGCATCCCCCCTTCTCTCCTAAGGGTTGCGCAACCTCTTGGTCAAGGATATTCAAATGACTGAGTTGAATCAGCTCTTCGAGCCTCTATTAGACCCTACAATCAATTTACACATGCCCCTATTTGTTAGCACGCACGTTCAATTCACCTACGACCATGTTCTCTGGCACTTTTGGTAACAATGAGTGGTGAGAATTAGCTCCTCTGCTAGTATCTTCTTCAATATGACCACAAGTTATAACCTCATGTCATCCCTCTTCACAACTTCAGGCTTCACCTTCGATATTTCTCGTGCCTTCACTCCTCACTTCCTTCAAATTTCTCTATCACCAAAGTGACTTCCAGTCAACGCTCCACTTTCTCCTCATCTTTTCCTCGAAATCCATGATATGGTGATGTGTGTCCCTCCCAGATCGAAGGTCATGATAGAATTTTCTAATTGAGCCTTGAGGATTTTTATGCACTCCACCCTCCCTTTCCTCTGAAGGACTCTTCCTCCAAAGTTTTCAGGTCTCTTCCACCTATCCTCGCTGCAACCAACGACTAGGGTTTCTTTGTGGCTTTGGGACTTCATAAATCCCCACTCTTTTTAAAAAATTCAAAACATATGACCCACGAAGTGCCGAAGGACTTCCACGGCTAACTTTCATGCAACTCTCCCAAATTTGACGATCCAAAATGATCCTGATTCCTCCTGATTAGATATTGCTCATTAATTTATGAATTGTTAAAGGGATCCTCCCTATTGGCGGATTCTCACACACTACCTCTTCTCATCTTGTTTTTCCTCAAACCTTCTAACTCCTTAGAGTGTTTCTTCGACACTTAGTCAAATTTTGACTCTGTGCACACCTTGCAACATGCTTCTTCTAGGACTCAACTTCTTTGTGAACGACTGTGCACACCTTGCAACAGTTCTTACACTCTTCTACAAATACTCTTAAGTTTCTCCTCTTGATCTTCTGATTCAAAATACTCTCTCATGCACTCCTTGCGGACAATATGCACACCTTGTGTACAAAGATCCACATTATCTCTCCTAAGTTTCTTCCTCCTCGACACTGTGAACTTTTCAGAATGACTTCTTCGATACTTATCCAAATATCAACCCTGCACAAACCTTGCAACAGGCTTCCTTAAACCTAACTTTTGATGGGAGACTGTGCACTCCTTGTAAAATTTATTATACAACTCAATTGTTCCTCCTGAACAATATGAATCTGAGTGTGTTTCCTCCTACACACACTTTTAAGCTATCCCTTATGAATTCCTGAGTCAAAACAAAATCTGTCAATGCACACCTTACAGACACTTATGAACTCCTTGCAAACAAAAGCTTCATGTTATATCTCCTGAGATTTTGAGACGAAAGAGACTTTGTCAAAGCACACCTTGTGGACAATATGCACTCCTTCCACTTGCTCGTAGAAGATAAAAAATTGAAACTTATCTAACCCTCATAGATTCATACATTCAGCCATCAAATGCATTCATAACATAAGAACAAGTAATAACAGAGAAATGCAATTAAACAAAAATCCTACCATTCATTCATTCATATAGACACAATAACAAAACACAAAACATTTGGATCAACGCTTCTCTGTTATATTCATTCAAATGATATGTACATGGGCTCATACAATGCTCTTCAGTAGATCTCAACAACTATTGACAACAACTACAACTCTCAGCAACTTTCATCTACAATAATCTTCAACATCCCCATTTGGGCATACAATACATTTATTCATACAAAAAGGCTCATAGATATTTTCCCTCCGACTACCTTAGTGCTATCCTAATAAACTAAAAGCTTTCAACTACTAAGGATTTATTACAATAAATGTTCGAGACATAAAGATAAGAGAAAATTCTTCGAATTTGTAATACTATTGTCTACATTAAAGAAAATATGATCTTGATCGATCTCATGCGATGGTTCATCTTCTAAACATTTAAGATCTTATTTAATTTCAATCTTTTCAAGATATCACATGACATTCCATCTTTAAAATTCAAAAATCGCTTCAAAATGAATTCTAGGGTGTTGAGTTGTCTTCCACTTGCACTTTGATGACGATGCTCCTACATCATCAATATTGAAATATATTTGCATCTTTCAATTAATTAATAATATTATCTATCCTTGGAAAGGGATACTTGTTCTTCATGGTAACCTTGTTCAATTTCTTTCAATAAATGCACAACCTCACGGTACCATCCTTTTTTATCATAAATAACACTGAGGCACCCAAAGGTGCACACTTGTTTGTATATACCCCTTCTTCAAAAGTTATTCCAGCTTCATTTTTAATTCTTTCAACTAAGGTGTACTCATCCTATAAGGATTCTTGGACACTAGGGAAACTTCGATCATCAAATTAATGGAGAACTCTATATCCCTCTTTGGTGGAAACCTTGGTATTTCTCTAAAAATATCTTCAAATTATTTGAATACTGAATGATCTTCAATACCTGGAACTTTATCCTTATTTTCCTTTTCCATATGAGCTACATAAATTTGACATCATTTTATGAAGTTTCTTTTCAACTCTAAGGATCAAATTTCTCTAATAGATACTACCCTTGGAATACCCTAAATTGTTCTAAAGTTCCCTTCCTCATCCAAGCAAGTGAATTCCATGTTCTAATAGATAGCAATATGCTTGTCCAATAAATCCATACCAATTATGGAATCATAGGAACCTAAATTTATGATATTCAAATATGCCTTGGTTCTTAATGTTGTTAGAAAAACAAGATCGCAGAGAAATAAAATAAAACAAATGCTGAAATAAAACATAGAAGATAAACAGTACAATAGAGACATAGATATACGTGGTTCACCCAATGTGGGCTATGTCCACCAGATAAATTGTTAGGTCCTTCCTTTATTATTATCCAACAAATGAAGGGATACAACCTACAATAAACCTGTTGTAAATTCCTCTTCTTTCTCTCATAGTCTCCTATCTCATAATACAATATTTGTTGTCATACTTAGCCGCAATACATTTCCCTCATAAAAGAGGGTTTCCTTCTAGGGAAAAAAACCCTAACA
The DNA here is from genome assembly GCA_010110895.2 of Picea sitchensis. Classification (NCBI taxonomy): domain Eukaryota; kingdom Viridiplantae; phylum Streptophyta; class Pinopsida; order Pinales; family Pinaceae; genus Picea; species Picea sitchensis. Next base: position 19,527 of record SNQJ01S0046675.1, on the reverse strand, counting down.
TAATCTCTACTGTTATATCTATGACCTTATAATGAACGGTCCAGATTTACAATGAAATTACAATATACATTTACAAGGCAAAGTTTCCTTTGGGGGCTTCTCCCCTGAGCCTCAATCAGGGGATGCTACCCCCGAACCCCCGTCGGGGGCCTGCTTGCCCCTAGACCCCGCAGAGGGGGTAACGCCCCTCTGCACTCCCCCATGTGGAAGAGTGTACATTCTTTTGGGGTGTAAAGTCTTCATGGGGTATAAAAACTTATGAAAATAAAGACCTTTGAATTCATAAGATAATAAGGCTCCACAATCAACACTTAGTCCATTCATCTCCATTGGACTATCCTTAACGAACTCATTGATTATTATTTAAGATCTTGTAGCTAGTTGAACCAACCAAGATTTTCCATGCTTGTTTTTTTTCAAATTAAATCTCTCAACAAGATTAGGATCAGTGTAAATATGGATATCTCTTGAATCAATTAGAATAAATATAGGTTGATCATTGATCTTACCTTCTACTTCCATCATATAAGAATGAAATTCATCTTTGTTGTTGTTAAAGGCTACATAGATCCTTGACATGCTTCTTCCCATGTCCTCAACTATATCAACATACTATACATTGTAAACATTCTTCAGTCTTTCACCCATGTGAGGGAAATATCTGTACATGTGATCTCCTTCACAACCCCAAAATTTAATAGGCTAGTTCTTTCACCTTTTTCCAAAAATTTATGATATTATGGGCTCATTTGGAGTTGGCTTCCCTTGAGAACTATTTATGAGGAATGGTGGATTTTTCCCTTTATTCCTATGATCCATCTTACCTTTCTTCTTATATTACCAAACCTTTTGGGAAGTTGGTATTCTTCTAGGCTAATCATGGAGGCATGTGGATCTCCTTATTTCTCCCTCCAATTTCTTGGTATCATCATATTGTATCTTATCACTAAATATGGAAGGTATTCCACTCATGAATCTTTGAATATTGACCTTCTCATCCATGATGAAGTTAACATGATGCATCCCCCCCTACACTCCTGGTGTTGTGCGACCTCCTGGTCTAGGATATTTCTTTCTTATGAGTCGAATCGACTCTTCGGGCTCCTGATTGAACCCAAAATAGTTATACACAGACCCCCTTTTCTCCTAAGGTGTAGTTCCTATGATACCCGTGACCTCTGTCTGTGCGCTTATGAAAATATCGAGTTTCAGGTGCTAGCTCTTTTTTTTCAACAACCCCTTCCTTCATATGGCCCTGAACCGTGACCTTACAAAAATATGTGATTGTGGGTGTGTGCAAGAGTGGTTTTAGACCAACCTATTTTTCACCCTACAATTCACTACAAAGCACCACGTATTCCCTTGGCAATAATGTGATGCCAATTGCGGCCCTCTCAAGGAAAATTAATGCATGTGGATGTCCTGGCCCTACAATCCTTCTCATTCATCGATCTCTAGTACCTTGGCAATGATATGTGATCAACGACTGCTATCTATCCTCCCTTTCCTTCCTTCTTTCCTCCTTCCATGCATGATCCCATATATCAACGATCTATCGACATGTAGCTCCCGTTGAAATCAATGGTTGTTGTTGATTCTGTCTCTCTAGCCTTCGAAATTTTCAACTCTCAAATATTTGCTTCGTTCATATGAAAATATTCTAGAGTGGAAGATCTATTGACACCTGTCTCCCTAAATCTACGGTCAGTATATCCTCCGTGAGTCTGGCCTTTGGGAGTTTCAATTATCAACCACTCTCTTCTTCTGGAGAGATTTCTCCGAAATGCCATATCATCTACCACGCATCCTCTTAAATCAAAATTTCTTCTCCCACTTCGTGACTTTGGCCTCCTCAACAAAATCAACGGTCCTTCGACCTCCTCCTCGATCAACGATCGAGATCTCCTTCAGGACTTCAATGCTTTCACCCTCTGTTTTCCTTTAGAGTGTTTCATACCCAGAGTTCTAAATCTGGCGCCACACATCCACTTCCAAATCAATGTCTCCCAACTGCTTCAGTTGTTCAGGAATCGATGATCTCAAATCTCAAACTTCTCCTTCGCTTTTCTCCCAGAGTTCACGATCTTTCTCCACGTACCCTTTAGATCTTACGGTCTACATTCTCTTCGTCTCTTCTGCTCTTTGGCTCTTCAGCTCTTTGGAACTTCAACACTTCATCTCTTTGTCTCTTCAGCTCTTCGGTTATTCAGCACTTCGGATATTCATCTCTTTGGCTCTTTGGCCTTCAGGAGTTTCAAACTCCTATTCATTCATTTATCCCAGAGTGTGTTTACCCGAAATGCATGACCTCTTGACACGTACCCCTCATGGCGATCAATGACCAAGATTTACTTCAATCATTTTTTATCCCTCCTTGGCCATAGACTTCCAAAGTTGTGGATCTTATGCCACCTGTCTTCCTTGACGATGGACGATCCCAAATTACTTCGAAACTTTGAAAATCCCACTCTATTGTATAGACAAGGGTTAAGTATCGTGCACTTACTTCTGGATCCAATGGTTGTTGGTCCTTCGTGCTCACATCCAAAAGATGGGATATATTCCTATCCTATGTGCTTCCTTCATTCTTTTGGATGGTGATCTAACGGTCCAATATCCTCTCCACAACCGATCAGGTGGTTTCTATCACTCTCCTCCCGAGCTTTTGACTTCTTTCGACTTGGAATATTTTTTCAGTGTTCAAAGGTTTCGGCCTTTGAGATTTCTCTTGTAGACCCAACTATCTAGATCTCTCTTGGGTTTCTGAAAGCATTATATCTTCTAATATTTAGAACTTATAATAAGTCCATATCCCACACACTCCTTACATTATCTCTTATAATATTTTCAATTTACTCAGCCTCTTAAGGGTCTCAGCCCTTCTGTTTCCTTTCAAAGAAAAAATCCATGCCCTCCTGACAACCTCCTGCTCAAATCACACCTTGTTGAGTGTTTTCCACATAATATTCAACAACTTTGTGAGTATCTTCCTCTGATACTCTTCTCCCTAAATTCAACAAATATTTCTCTCTGTGCACACTTTCACCCGCTCGATGCCCACCTGGAAGAGCTCTATAGAGTTCTCAGTAACTATGGTTCTCTCTGAAATAAAAACAGAGTTCTTCATGTGCACTCCTTGCACTTATGCTGATGAAGGTTCAACGATATCTCTCCCGAGCTTCTCTGAGTTTAACTCACCTCTGTTAACACACCCCTTGCGGACAATGTGCACTCCTTGCACTCAAAACTCAAAGACAAGAAACAATTGAAACTTATACAATACTTCACCAGTTCATACATTCAAAACATGAATAACATATAAAAGCATAACAATAAACACAAATACATAAACACACTATATGCAGGAAAAACTACTTTTGTATTATCTTTGTGTGTCTATACAGATCTTTACAAAAACTATACTGTGACAGAGTCCCAGTTCTCTCAATCTCTCTCCAAGAACTATTCTACGTCCTATCCTAACTCTATCCTGAGTTTTGCTTCTTCTAAGACCTCTCTACAAAGATCTCTCTCCTTTAAAAAAGAGGGTTCTATGAGCTTATCCTCTTCACCTCCTTAGTGCCATCATTGCCTCAGCTAAGACACCATACTCCTAAGACTCATTACATAAATGAATATCCAGACCTGAATACGATCTAGACCTCCTTGAAATCGACCATTTAAGGCGACCCTATACACTACATGTACAAAGGTATGGCTTGTCTCTTATATCCTTACAACACAAATCCCCATAGGATCAGATTTTGAATTTAAAAATGGGAGGGTTAATGCCTCTCCCTTTCTCCATTGTGTGCCTATGTGTTGGTTTCCTGGCGTATTTGTTGAGGTGGAGTGATGCTCTCGCATGACAACATATCTTGATAGCTCCAAGAATTTTCTCTCATACTCATCCATGGTCATTCTCCCAAACTCGAGTTCAAAGAACTCCTCCATATTCCTATAATAATAATTCTTGGAAAAATATTTATTCTAAAAATATTTTTTCAACTACCTCCAAGACATCCTCTTCTTATCAATGTGATTTACTTGAACTGGTTGTTCCCACCACATTGATTATTTTCCCTTAAGTTGGTAAATTGGAATTCTACCTTCTGCCTATGAGGAATAATTGTGAAATTGGAAGTACTTCCTCATCCCCAAAAGCCAACAATATGCATCTCCATATTTCTTTTGCTCACCATCAAAGGTAGCAGGTTTGATCTTCCTCATATACCCTTTTAATTCATCCTCTCCATAACTCCTCCTATGATTTTTGATAGGTGATGAACTTAGACTACACTCTACTATCCCAACTAAATGCCTTATTTAGTGATGATGATGTCTAATAAAACTTATAGCTTATTCCTTATTGGCATGATGTCTGTGATCCTTTAACTTACTTGAATTTGTCTCTTTGTCCACCTTCTTCTCTATCCTTTCCAATATCTTGAATAGCTTGAGGTTGAATCCATTTTTCTTCTCCTGAGATTTCATAATTTTATCATTATCATCCTTATAGCTCAACACATATATTTGTAGACTCTTCATTGTCTATACGAAATTCATGATTTCCTATTTTCCTTCTCAATGCCCATATAATTCAGTCATTGCCCATATAATTCAGTCATTGCATTACCCATGCTGACATACAACCCCTTGACTACATCTTCATGGATTTAAGTTCTCTGTGCATATTGCATATCTCTAGTCTCTTTGTTTATTATTATTTGTTTGAATTGTTCCCTTAATTATAAAAAAATGTGCACACAATAGGATTTGTTAGACAAAATAATTAAGAAAATCCATAAAATTATGCACAAGTCTACCCTGAAGGTGCACCATAATTATTCTTTTTAATTTCATGTGAATTGTACTACCCAATTCACATTTTCAGTTGATTATTTGGATTCATCTATCCAATATATTTCCAATGACTATCTCCTTAACCCATTCTAAGTTCTAAGCAACACGTTATAGTCATCCAAGCATCACCCATTTACTCCTTTTTGGTATCAAATGCTACTGGTGTATTCTCCTTCCTCATGTACACTTTTAGGTACCCATATTCTAAATCTAATCCCATGGCCATATTTTTTGGTTCATGGTATTTCCATACACTGGTCTTGTGCTATGAAATGACTTCTAAGCAAGGAGTTATTCCCTTTGGAAGTAAACTGGTGCAAAATTTTTACCTTTCATTGTTTTGGCCGTAACTTTCTCATATAAGCCCCATTTTGTGACGAAATATCTCATTAGAAAGATCTCTTCAATTTATTTTATTTAAGTCACAAAGAATTATGTGGTTCCTATGACAATTACATTCTAAAAAATTAGAACTCCTAAAAACGTTTTTTAGTCCCTAAAAAATGCCCTTCAATATTATGACGTTCAAAACTACAAATTTTTCATAGAAAATCATTGATTTATTATTGTGATAGATAACCAAATCGACTTGCACTTGTCATTGAAATTTTTCCTTCCCTTTCCTCCTTTCTTCTTCCTTTTTAGAGCCTCCCTGCACACTATTTTTTTATTATACACCCATATTTAGCACGTGAAACTTCTACACACACAATGCCAAAATGTAGAGCATGCATCGCAGACACATAATTAGTGCACACAACTAAATTACATCATGCATCAATATTTAGTACGCAGAACTTTTGTGCCACACATGAATATCTAGTGCACATAACTTTTGTATCGCGCACCAATATCCAGTGTGCATAAATTTTATATCGCGCATTAATTTCCAATACACACAACTTTTGTGCCACATACCTATTTTCTACACATATCACATGCTATGCGCCACCCAGTGATGATATTCATTACACACACTATGCACCAATATTTTGCGCATATCATAAACTTTATACCATGTGACACTAATATTCAATGTGCATACACTACACACCAATACTCAATCCACACCACCGATTCTACTTCACGTGGTGCCAATATTCAATGTGCATGCATTGCACACCAACATTATATGCACAACAACAATTATACACTACACAATGCCCATACTCAATGTGCACGTAGTGAACACCAATATTCCACTCATATAACAAACTTTGTATCATGCAGCATCAGTATTCAATGCACACACACTACACACCAATAATAAATGTACACCAACAATTCTACTCCATGCAACAGCAATATTCAACATGCACGCACTATGCACCAACATCACACACTCAACAACAATTTTAAACTACGCATCACAAATATTTAACATGCACACACTATGCACCAATATTATATGTGCACCATAGCTCTACACCATGCAGTGCAAAAATTTAGTGTTCCTTCCCCACACACCAGTATTTTGAGTGCCTCACCAACTTTGCACCCCACAACACCAATATGTAATGCACGTAATTCCTCTATAGACTTAGCTGATTTTTCCATATTTTTAACTGATGACCATCATGGCCATCATGAAAATGGTTGACTAGAATTTCCAAGTCAATTTAGTTGCTCGAGCGTCGAAATGAACCTTCCATAACAACCATTCTGACTGCAATTTCAACTTGGATTTTCCTAAAAACTTGGGGATTTCACTCAAATTTTACAATTTTTCCCCAAATTTGTCATAGCTCAAATGCAAAGATTACGAATTTAGCAACTTCATGTTGATATTTGTATCATACAATTCCACTATTGAACGAGAAGCTCTGATATCAAAATGTAACATATCGAGCCCCAAGCTGAGTCACACCACAAAAAAATTCTTCCTTTATACCAACTCTAATTGAGAAAATAAATGACTAAGGAAATCCACATGTGCAGAACTAACTTTGTGCCATGCACACAACTTCTTCCCAACTTGCATGATGATTCAATCCTTGCACTGAAATCCCATTAAAATTAATGCTAATATTGACTAACAATATCATTTATTAACCACCATGCCTTCTATATGCAACAATTATGCATAACCACAATAACATTCAAAACCATGGATCATATTGTACAATTACAACAAACAGAAATAATCATAAACATAAAAAAAATATTCACGATGTAAAAACACATAAAAGGACACTTATATTTTATTATAAATCACTAATTGCATGCAGATCTCATATGTTCCTCCCAACCGTATAATTTTCTATTCATACACTCTCAACAGTAGGTCACCCCTGATTTGGGGCTATGAATCCATTATGGAAAAGGATAACCAAGCCAAAATAAATTCTAACAAGCAAAACAATAAATAATAGGCCCATGTGCACACTCCAACAACAATTTCCATCTCACATCCTCTCATTCCCCACATCATGTCCCACCCAAGGAAATGTACCCCCTTCTTTTCTCAACAATCCTTCAGGATATCCCACTTCCCTCCCATGTCTTCAACAACAAGTTGTCTAGGACGACACATAGATCTATAGAACTTGGAACACAAGGTTTCTTAAGGATTTACAACACCCACTATCCCAAGACACATGGAAAAGTTATTCCCAATAATTCTCTTAGCGAGAGAGAATGCTCCAAAGGCCTGACAACCTGCTTCTTCAGCACAAACCACCAACAATTTATTGTGTAACAAACAACTTAATATTCCACTTACACTATCCATCCAAGGTATGTATGATGGATGCAATAATGAGTGAATGATTGGAAAATTCTCCCCTTTACACTACATTCCCTACATCATATTTCCATGTTCCTATCTTGAGACTTGTCACTCTAGGAAATTCCTTTGACTCCACTTTGTAATCCATTCCCCTCACATAGGAAGTTAGGATAATTTATATCATAAATCTTATGGCTTAAGAATAACATTATTTCGTTCCCTATCTTAAGACCCCTTGACTTATCCCCTCTTCTTAATCCCTTATCCCCCATGGAGTCCTTATCTTTTGTCTAACTTGGTCACAGTGGTGATGTATTTTATTAATAAAAACAAAGTTTTATTACATATTACATTATTAGCCTCATTGGACTAGACCACATAGGCTCTCTCTCTCTCTCTCTCTCTCTCTCTCTCTCTCTCTCTCTCTCTCTCTCTCTCTCTCTCTCTATCTATCTATATATATATATGGACCTGTCTCTCTATCTATCTATATATATATATATGGACACAGACACACACAATAGTATTCTAGCCCAAAACATCCTAGCTCACCAACCTATAAGCATATGTACATTTACAACTTGGGGTTCGTCCTAGAGGTATTACAGAAAAGGACCATGAGACCTCTACAATTGTTTACTTTTCTAAAGAAACACTTTGTGGAATTCTATTACTACCTCACAATTGTTAAGATAGATTAATGGAATAAGTGTAGATTTTATCTTGTGGAATTGAGAGAGAAGTGAATTCAATTGGATAATTTGTGAGAGTATAGGTTAAATCATATGATGACTCATATGTACTGAGAAATAGTAGTGAAGGATGAGGCACTAGCAAAGTTACAAGTATTTTTCCAAGAGAACAAGGAATAACAAGCACCTTCCTATGATATTATAGAATCCAACACCATGATCTATACACACATGCTAATTTCATCCTCCATAGAACCTTCTCAAGAGAACTTTGATAATATTGAAAAACATACTAGAGGAATGGGCTCCAAGTTATTAATAAAAATGGGCTACACTGAAGCTTGTTTATTGTAGTTGAACTAAGCTTCATTGTAGTTGAACTAAAGGTCAGGTGTGAAGTCCTCAGTTTTTTGGCCATGGAGGAAGAGGCCATGTCCACTAAGGTCATTTTTGTGAAGGAAAAATATGTGGTAGATTTGAACCTCCCATTAGAAGAAACAAAAACAAAAAATGAATATATAGGAAAACTACCACTCCATTCTTCTTGTGGTATATCGTGGAAGGAAATATATGAGGAAATTTCAAAGACTCAATCTGGACCATCAGTTAATAGAAGTAGGTGGCCAATATATCATAACAAGAAGAAATATTAAGTATAATTTATACAAACTATAAAGACTTTTCCTTGATATTTGAATTGGAAGGAATTCAATATGAAATCAAAGGGTTAAATTCTAGACCTTCTCAAGTCATGAGCTCTCATAGTATTGAAAAGCTCCTAAAAAGGGTAACAAGGGATTTGCGGTTAAACTTTATTCTATGGAAGCTAAGCAGAAGTATGAAAATATTCCACAAGAATTAATATGTACATTGGAAAATTTCTATAGGGTCTTCCAAGAAATTCATAAAGGTCTACCTCAATTTAGAGATCATGAACATCAAATCAAACTAATACTTGGAAGTACTCCTCCTAATAAAATTCCTTATAGATATCCTCATCAATAAAAAGAGGAGATTGAGACAATCGTACAAGAAATGATAGATTCAGGTATTATTCAACCAAGAAGGAGTTCATTTTTATCTCCATTAGTCATGGTGAGAAGAAAAGTGAATTGTTGGATGACATGCCCTGATTAAATAGATCTAAGAAAAGTCACCATAAAATGATAAATTCCCTACTCCAAATATTGATGAGATATTAGATGAGATTCATGGAGTGGATTATTTTACAAACCTAGATCTTAAATCATGATACCACCAGATTAAATTAAAAAAAATATGGCATTCCCAAAATAGATTTTACAACTCATTATTGACACTCTGAGTTCTTTTTCATTCCTTTTTGGTTGGCTAATGCTCCTTCAACTTTTCAAAGTCTTACAAACATAATTTTTTGACCCCATAAAAGAAAGCTTGTGTTAGTTTTCTCTTATGATATACTTATCTATAGAAAATCATGGGAAGACCACACTAAACATGTGGATCAATTCCTACAAATTATTGAGAATGATCAATTGTATGCAAAAGGATCCAAATTTTATTTTGGGGAACAAGAAGTAGAATATTTGGGTCATATCGTTTCGATGGAAGGGCATAAGGTGGACCCCCAAAAGATCTTAGCTATTACAAATTTACCTACTCCTAAGAACATCGAGAGTCTTAGAAGATTTTTAGGTCTTACATGATATTATTGAAATTTTGTTAAGAATTATGCACATATTTTAGGCCCACTCACATCTCTCTTGAAGAAAAATTCATTTCTATGGAATGATAAGGATAATTTGACATTCTTTCTCTTAAAGGATTCCATGTCTCTACACCAATATTTGCAACACTTGTTTTTTCTAAAACATTCATAGTAGAATGTGATGCATCAGGACTAGGAGTGGGAACAATATTGACACAAGAGGGGATACCATTAGCTTTTGAAAGAAAAAAATTCAAGGGGAAATATTTGGTGAAATCTACATATGAAAAAAAATGGAGGAAAATTTACATGCAAGAAAAAAATGGTGATAATATCTCATTGGAAGACACTTTAAAGTAAAAAATTACCATGATATCCAAAATTACTTTTGGGATAAAATATTGTCATCAAAAGAGAAACAGAAACGTGTAGCAAAAATGCAAGGGTTTGATTATTAAATAATCTACAAAAGGGGAAGGAAAATATGGTATCATATGTTATTTATAGAATAAAAGCCTCGATATTATATTCTATTACATCTTATATTCTTGTGTGGTTGGAAGAAGCTTTCCATGAATGAAAAAATGACAACAACACTAATAAAAAAACACAATTAATAAAGGAAGGATGAACTCTATTGAACATTGGGACTAGAAGGGAGATATAATTTGGTACAAGGGTAGAATATTTTTATGCCCTCAATCAAAGTTTAAGCAACTAATATTAATGTATTTCCATCACTCTCTGATGGCATGACATGCAAGGTTCCTTAAAAACCTATCAAAGGATAAAAAATATATATTTTGGGAAGGAATGATGAAAGATATTCAAAAATTTGTAAGAGAATGTCATATTTTACAAAGAAATAAAGGAGAGATAGAAAAATATCCAGGGTTAATTCATCCATTACACAAACCTAATCAAGGACAGGAAGAGACATCAATCGACATAATTATAGGGTTACCAAAATCTAAAGGGAAGGATACCATTTTTGTGGTCAACGGTAGACTCATAAACTATGAACATTTTTGTGCAATTCAAAGTACATATATAGAAAGTCAAGTGGAAGAAGTGTTCATGAACTAGATTCATATAATCCATGGTCTTTCTAAATTACTAGTAAGTGACAAAGATCCAAAATACACGGGAATTGTTTTGAAAGAAATATGGAAGTTGAGTGGAACAACACTAACTATGAATTCAACACATCGTCCACATACGAATGGTCAAAAGGAAATAGTTAATTATGTTTTAGAGGTTTATATAGGATTTTATTAATCAAACAATAAATCTCAATGGAGGGAGTGGCTTCCTCTAGAATAATGGTAGTATAATACTACCTATCACACATCTACTAAAATATCCCTATTTGAGGCCCTTTATTAATATCCATCCCCTAATATCTCATACTTTTTTCAAGACAAGTTCAAAGTATATGAAATAGAGTCGTATATGGAGAATAATAAATAAACCTTGACAAATCTTAAGGAAAGTATTCAAGCAACACAAAATACAATGAAACAACAAGCATATCAACATCGAAGTGAAAGACAACTTGAGGCTCGGGTTTTTAGGTATTTTTAAGATTACAACCTAATAAGAAATCCACACTTGAGTAAAAGAAGAATCACAAATTATATCCTAAATTTTATGGAGCCTACAATATTATTCATAGGATTAGACAAATGGTATATGAGTTAGATTTTTCTTCTTCTTGCATTCATAATTGTTTTCATGTATCTTTCCTAAAAACGATTTTGGGACAAACTATGCTAGTGGAAATAGAAATTTCAAAATTAGATGAAAAAGGGAAGTTGATTCTTGAAACAGAATAATCTATAGATCAATGTTTTATATCTCTTTATAATAGAACCATTATTGAGTACCCAATCAATTTGAATTATATTCCACTAGAAGAAGCTACATGGGAAAAAGAGCAGTTGATGAAGAAATACCCACAACTACAAAATTTGAGGGAAAAACTTTTTTAAAGACGGAGGTTATGTTAAGGCCCTAATAGGAATTCATTATTATTTTATTTTTTATATTAGTAGGTCAGATAGAACCTTTCATTATACCCTTTTATCATAATTGTATCATTTGTTGCATATATATATATATATAGACACACACACCCACACACAGTCTTAGGATCATCATATTTTGTCGTGTGAATTAGATATATTGTAAAAGGAGGTTTCACCCTCGAAGTGGACTATATTCATTGACTTTGTTTTATTTTCAAAGAACTCGGTTCATAAAAAAAGGTAGAAAATAAGATCTAAACTACAAAATGTCATGGACCCTTGCCAAACCAAAAAATAAGGAGGTCCTAAGGGATGATGAGTCATTGAAGCACTAAACCTATCTAAATCGAATGAGGATCAATCATATGTGAAAGTGGAATTACCCCCAATGGTTCCTTAATTGAATGATAATATATAGTTGGTGGAGGAATAATTTGGAGCCCTCTTACTGATAGAAAACATTGAAATCATCAAAGTTGACAAGTCAGGTCCAACAACACTTAGAGAATCATATCTAGAACAATGAAATCGTTATACATATCTTTAATGTAGAACCTGATATTTATTTAGTGTTGAGTCAAATAGATGAAGAAGGAAGAGCCATTGATAGAATATGGATGTAGATGATGTAGAGAGAAAGAAATTGCATAAACATTGTATGCAAAGAAGGTGACAATGACTTACATATTCAAATTGAGTATCTTATTCGAACACCTACCCCCCACTAGATTTAATTATTGAATAATATCAAATGCTATCAATTGAAGGTTGCGAGGAAGATATGTGACTAGATAGAAGTATTTTTATATGGTATAAAGAACAAGATTTCCAAACGAAGGAAACCAAACAAGAAATTTAACAGACACTAGTCAAAGTAGATAGAAGTAGTTATTCAAATAATATGGCCAAAAAATTAAAACTATTGAGACCCAATGCCTCCACCATCACCACCAAAATCCTCAACAACCATGAAAATGGCACACCATCACCTCCCTCTATACGAAGGAGATGAATACTTTATAATAGATTGGATTATTTGTGAAACAAATTGGGATTCCATGGATATAAATGATGAAACAAAAAAAAATTGAACTATTTTCATGAACATTAAGAAAATGAACCCTAACTTGGTTCATGAACTTCAATAACAATCAAACAAGAAAAAAATAGAAATTAAGAGAAAATTCCTATCAGCATAAGATAGTAAACAATTGGTAGTAAAGAGAGCCGAAAGAGATCAAATGAATGTTGTGTGAACTTTCTAGAGATAAAATGTGTATAAAATTTTGAAACATCTAACATTTCAAGTGGACACTCCACCCATCAACAAGGACAAATAAAGTTGAAATAATAATAGGAAAGAGTGCTTGAGTGGATATTTATAGGGTTACAAATTAATGTTAACCATTGTGGGAAAAAAAGGGTTGCAACCCAATGTGAAATATGATTAAAGCACTAAAGGATTCATTAGAAATAAATGATATTTAATGCTAACTTTAAAATTGAAATTAAAATAAAAGGTTAAGAAAATAAAGTTTTAGAAATATAATTTGTTAAGTTTGTATTTCCAAGGAATGAAAAAGATGGATAAAAATTAGGAGATGGCTTATTAAAAAAAAAGAAAGGAAGAAGAACATTAGAGATGGGCATAAAACATAAAAATTAAACCAAGAAATAAAAAATAAAGAAGAAATTAAATAATAATAATAATAAATAAAATAAAATATATTTTTTTAAAAGAAGGGATATTGATCAATATGATGAATAGTGGGTTTCCAACATTGGCTAAGTTTGTAGCCTTCTTCCTAATTAAAATTATTAGGATTTTTTTTCAATTGTTAATGCTTCTTGAATGATACAAGCAGAGTAATAGGGTTTTGAAACAAGACTTTTAGTTTCTTCAAAGAAAATGAGATGATTGTATTTATGGTAGTGATCGATGATAGCTACCTTAGATATGTGATTATCAAAGGAGTCAGATATATGTTCTTTTAGACAGAATTTAAATGATCTATTAGTTTCTCCTATGTATGATTTTCCATAGGATTAGGGAATTTTGTAAACTCCTTGACCATGCATGTTATCATATTTATCCTTAGTTTTTATGAATAACTATTTAAGGCTTATATGGGGTTTAAACATAGTTTGAATATTATTTTTGGCCAAAATATTAGAGATATGATTTGTAGTACCTTGTATATAGGGAAGAGAAATGAAAGAAAAGGGTGGGGAAGAACAATGAGAGTTTCAATAATTAGAATGGTGGTCTAAGTGAAAGTCCTTTTTTACTTAAGAAGTTGAATAACCATTGGCCACAAGGGCCTTGGTAAGGTGGTATCTTTCTTTCTCAAGGAAATTAGGATCATAAATTCAAATGGCTTGATCACCGAGAGTTTCAAGAATGACTTGTTTTTGGATAGAGTGATGGTGAGAATGGGCATGAAGGTATTAGTAAGTGTGATTTTGTTTCCTATAAACTTGGTGGGAAAGTGTGATACCCTAGTTTTCAGTCTTGATATTAATGATGTGATTGTGTATATTTGATTAAAGGATGGAGTGCCTATAAAGTTGAAAGTCCACGCAACCTAACAATGTAATACTTTGAATATAATAATAAAAACATAGAGTTCACCGTAAGACAGACAAGGGCATATTTATAGAGGGTTATACTTCCATGAGAGAGGGGGATAAGGGGCTAAGCATTTTATTATATTTTATTCACCCATCTTGGAATTAGTTTGGTAAAGGCGGTTACGTGAGCTTTGTGGGGAAGTCGCATGGTGCTTTATTGTGATTAAATATTCGCATGGTTACAGATCATATAATATTAAAGAACTTCTCATGTTCATGGAAAATGAAACTCCCTAATCAAGTAGAGATACACTCTAAGGATAACTAGAATTACATCATAAGGCTAGGAAATTTAATTAAAAATACCCTGAAACCAAGAAATGCAATTGAGCATCTTCATCATCTAAGAAATCATGTATCCATGGGTAAAACACAACCAAGGTATCCTTTCATACTGAGGGGGATCTATGCAAGAATTCAATCACATGCGATGAGTCACTAAAATAATACAAGAAGAAAATATTGGTCAAATTGAGGTTATGGGTGTAGTGACACCCTTGTGGATCACACACATCCCTCATCCATCCTTATATAAAAATATCAGTAGGAATGCTTCCCAAAAATTAAGATAGAATGGAGCCTTTGTTAAGGTCCTAACCCACACATAGGTAGATCAATATATTCGGATGTAATAAAGATCAATATTAATAAGGCCTTTCAATAAAATAGAATAAGGCGGATGTAAGAAGACCTAATAGAAGCTTCCTCTTCTAGAAGGATCTTCCTCTAGATGCTTCTCTTGATAGACATATTTAGTATAAATAAGGGTTGAGGGTATGAAAACCCTAGCTTGGAGATTATTGTAACAAAGTGTTGCTCGACTGGAGGTTGCCCCCTCGAAGAGGCCCATGAACATTGCTTTCTAAATCAAAGTGTTATTTATGTTTTTGTTCTTATATCATTTATGTGTTATTGTGGAGATTATGCTGGTTTTATTACTGTTATTCTGCCATTTCTAGCATTTTATTTCTATTTTGCATACTTTTTATATCTTGTATATTACAAGTGGTATCAGAGCACTTTCCTTGGCAGAAATTGTGGGAATTTTTTTTTTCAGGGTAGAGACATATTCCAACATATTTAAGCCACAAAGATCTATCATTACGCGCATAAACCCATGGTTGAGGGATTCATACACACAGGAAATACAAGTGGTTCTTAAGCACACATTTGTTGGCCACCCTTGTAACCCCTATTGGTACCCCTTCAAGTGGTAGCGCATCAAACAACACTTGTGTATGGATCGGCCTAGATTTACTGACTCCCTTTTTAGATAAACCGATCGGCCTCCTGACTACTATAGTGTCACCGAGAATATCACTCGGGAAGATACTCTCTAATACCTGGGTAGTCGAGTAGTACAGATAACGGTACGATCTATCCTCCTTAGTTAGTGCCCTGAGATATTGGACCGAGTACTACTATTGGACCCTGCATGTATATCAGAGAGCTATAGCATAGGGTAAACCCTTATCTGTAGAACCCTTGAATACCTAACCTTTGGGGGACAGAAACATAAACAAATTAAAACAGACAAGATCTATTGTCATGCAACTATGTTCTAGTTTCCACGTAAATACACGTTTCTTTCTAATTAAGCATTTGGGGATTTCATCGCTACAATATTCTTCAGACCGAAGTATAACTCCACAGGTGTAAAAAAAAAATTCTAGAAATTTTTTCCCCATTATTTGAAACCTATTCCATTGGATTCATCTCTTCTCCCTTACAACATTCATCCATATCATTTTTTGGCAAAAATTTTTATCCCGCCCGCCCCTTTTTAGTTCACCCATCCTCATGGCCCATACCCGTAGCCAAGACCTAGAAGCTCACTTCAACACCTTGCAATCTGGTTTCCTCGAGACCCAAAAAGAAGTGAAACAACTCAGTGTTATTGTTGCCTCCATTGATTCATCCATCAATACAACCATGCAGTCCTCAATGGAGGAAGTCAAACAAGAACTGACCACCCAGCTTGAATCTGTCTTTGCATCACTCTGCACCAAACTGAAGATCCCTACAGATGACCCTTTCTCTGATGCACCTCCAAAGACTGAAGGTGAACATTCCTCCCTTTCCCATACTTTTCAGCCCCATCACATTCAACGTGACCTATGCCTTTCGTCGGTGTATGTGACCAAATTTGATGGCTCAGACCCCATTGGTTGGGTCACCCAAATGGAACATTATTTCTCTTTATACGATGTTATAGATGAATTGGCCAAACTCTAATATGGTGTTCTCCGTCTAGATCAAGAATGTTGGCAATGGTGGAAATGGAGAAAAACTTCCCATCAAAGGTATATTGCTTGGACCCAATTTGTGACTGAGCTTTGTGAATGCTTTGACATTGACACCAACCATTTGGGTGGTTTGACAAAGTTGAAACAATCAGGAACAGTAGAAGACTTCATAGTTTCCTTTGAGCATCTGGCTTTTCAAATGGAGGGCATGAATGATGCTTTATTTGGAGAGTGTTTTATCAGTGGCCTCAAGGAGGATATTTGGGCCCATGTCCTCATGGCTCGACCTTCGAGTTGGGTGGAGGCTACTAAAAAAGCTAAAGAAGCACAACAGGTTGTATCCTCTCAAAACCATAAACCCTCCTTTATCCCTCGCCCTAAACCAGTAAATCCCACTACTCCCTCCACCCCATTAAAGATCCAAAAATTGACCAGGGCTAAAATGGTTGAACGCCAACTCAAAGGCCTTTGTTATAATTATGATGACAAATATTTCTCAGGCCACAAGTGTAAGGAACAAAATATTTTTATGGCCATCTCTGAGGATATTTCAGAAGAGGATGTTGAAAATCCCCTTGTGCCTGAGTCACCTGAAATCACTGACATAACCCCTCCCTCAGACCCTCCTGAAGTGGAACCGATCATTTCCCTCAATGCTCTCACTGGCTTCTTCGCCCCCCAAACCCTCAAGTTAATCGGTTACATCAAGAATCAAAAGGTCATCATTCTGGTTGATAGTGGAAGCACCCATAATTTTATTCATCGCCGCATTGCCCAAGAAACTCATTGCTACATCCATGCCATCAACAATTTCCA